>JAKCPI010007975.1:0-25166 GCA_023213315.1 Euborellia annulipes
AATATTAAAGTCATCTTAAAATAGTAAATCGTCTTTTCTCACTTCTATGCGAAGCAAAAATGCATGAAGCTCTCGGCCTAGTCCAGGGTTCCTTTTTAGTAAGGGTCGGATCGTAAGTAGGCCTTCAATTCGAAGATATTTAAATATAGGAGCAAAAAGCTTCAATATTCTTTTATTAGTGGTTTTTTTACACAATAGGTCTATTTATAGAACACTTTTTTGTAGACACACAAAAATTTAATAAAATATGAATAAACGTATTATAGAATAGGTTAAGTTTTGTACAAATAAGATGAATATTTTTTTTTTTTCTCAAGTTCGTCAAACTTCGAATCTCGAAGTTAAAGTTCTTATGTAAAAAACAATATATTAATATATATATATAACACGCAGGCCGGATTAAAAACAGGTGGCTGGTAGTTTACCGACCCTGGTTTAGCTTGTGGTTGCATCTAATACAGACACCCCTGGCCAACCTTTTCAACGAATTGGGCTAAATTTCAGAATATTTCCTGCTGGACATGTAATTTTTTTTAAAGACTCATGATGCAATGTTCTTTTGGTGATAAATACAATATCGTTAACATTTATGTTTATTTGGGCGCATCATAAATTCCTAATTGTTGGCTTAACCCTGATCTAGTATTTTGGTACTGAAAACTAGTGATTTTTTTTCAGCCATTCATTATATTAAGTTTGTATGCGAAGTATATAATTAAAAATAAATGTAAATTTATTTCGTTTCTTCCTGATCAAAAAATGTTAACAATCACAGATTGTATAGTATTGTAATTAATATATTTTAAAAAAAGAGAAATTTTTGAGTTATTTGCTACGAATATTAATTATTACAAAACAATAGTCCATGTGATGATAGTAAACAATTTTTGTTCATAAGGCTGAACTAACTTGTATTCTATCATTTTAATCTCTCTAATTAGATGCATTTTGAATATTAGAATTTATTTGAAAAAAGCACTTGAGAGGGAAAGGTGGGTGGGCGCATCCTTAAGCCCAGGTTGTCTACCTGCGCAGCTGCAGCGCAACCAGTGTCTGCTAAAGGAATGTTAGGAATGTTGGCTCAACATCCAGCATCACAACCTTGCTTTGTCATCCGGCTGGAAGACCTCAGCAGCTGGCGCTTAACGTTTTATATTTAACTCTAAGATCTTAACATTCTGCTCCATTAGAAACATTCACTTTGTCATTCTGGCTGGTTCATTAGTTGTAATATTTAAGTATTAATTTGATATCATTATTTATTTTGAAAGAAACCGGAAATCAAATCTTTGATAGCAGGATAAAATCCTTAGTCAAAGGCTATTTATATTCTACTTTTCTTTTTTGTATTACAACTAATTGATTAAATTGTCCTTCCTTTAAACATTCTTTTCATTAATATTATTTTTCTCAAAATATTATATACAGTGGCTGCCTCTGGATATTGTGAGGGGGAGGGAGGTCGGAAATTTGTGGTGTCGGGGGAGGTGGTGAAGCCTAATGGGGGTAATAATGATTTAGTTCAGAATTCAAACTAATTTTATTCTTTAATAAACAACTTCTGTGTTATTAAAATTAAAATTTTAATGTTTTTCTGTAAGGGGAGTAGGGTCCGGGCCCTCCCTACATCTAACCCCCTGGGGCGACTAGTGATTATACATATAGTAAGGAAAAGTACTATCGTTGTGAAAAATTTAACTCCCCAATTTTTTTTTATTTATGTCGGTGTGTAGCTTGTTTATTTCCTTATATCTTTGGTAACAATCATCGAATAAAAATGAAACTCGTCAAATTTATAGTTCTAGTCGAATGCAAGAAAAATTTGAAGAGAATTTTTTAGAAAATCGAAAAAACTGGAAAAGTACATCATTCAAGTACCAGCAATCTTTGGCCGATTTTATTTAAAAGCTGAGTGGGGTACCTAACTTAAATATCAAATTTTACCTCCTAGCTCTTTTAGTTCTTGAGATATTTTGTTCACAGATCATTTTGCGGGTCCTTAAGGCTTTAAAAAAGTTCTTCCATCTCATATTTTATATTTCCAAGATTTATTTTTTAAAGTTAGGCCTGACTAAGAATATAAGGATGGTTTTTGCAACTTTATTAAATCTTTTTTTTTGAATATTGATGTATTCGAAATTTTATAATAGCTGAAGAACTAATTCATTGCTATCGAAAAAATTCAGTCATCCAAAAATTGTTCCTTGCGAAGTTCGAAAGATCAGTCTTCTTCTGGCTTTGTAAAGATCATTTTTTGGGGTAAAATATTTTTATTTAGCTCTCTCAATCATATGACCTTGAAACAATTATTAAGAAATTTAAATATAAGATTTCCTGAGCCATATGAGGCTTGATTCCAAAATAGCTATTTTAATGATCAAACCATTTCATTTATTACTATCTATTCTTGCATCTAACAATTGAAATAGGAACGTGGAGATTGTTGTGATATCGGCATCACCATATTTGATTCGTTTGAATTCTGAAAGTCGATAGAAGCCTATGCCGTTACTCTTTCGACCTAATTAGGAAAAGCGGGTTTCAATTCTTTGCCAACTCAACTTGTAGTATGTCGTTTTACAGATCATAATATTTAGTAACATACACTTGTTTGAATTTTTGACATTTACTGCATATTACTTTTTTTTTTATAAAGAAAGTGAATCAAAAACTAGAAAACAAGCTGATGCAAATAATGATCATAGCAAATAAGTCACATTCGTAACCTCGTTTTAAAGAACTTGTAGTTATTTTTTGGCTTTCTACTAGAGGTAATTATATTATAGCAAGTAAAAATGCAGGCCGTGAAGGATAATGGATTGAGATCTGCTTTACGGCCTACCTCTCACATTTTCTTTCTAAAATATAATTTACACATTTTTCTATCCTAGAACAAAAAATATGGAGATTCTGAAACACAAACAGGCCCCGTTCTTATAAACCCATTCATAATAATTTATTAATTTTAAACTGGTAACCGTTGGCTCTAGTTGAAACATTATGCTTTAATAGGAGAATTAAATTCACAAGGTTTTCTGTTTCAATAATTTATTAATTTGATATTAACACTTTATACGTATTTCGACCGGACAGTATATAATTCGCTTCTGAAGATGACACATATGGTGTCGAAATACGTATAAAGTGTTAATATCAAATTAATAAATTATTGAAACAGAAAACCTTGTGAATTTAATTCTCCTATTAAATCATAATAATTTATTTATTCTTTTAAATCCATCCACATCACTTATTATCAATAGTATATGTATTTTTAAAATATCTATATAATTAAATTGTATAAACTCTTTGGGTTGAAAATTCTCTCAAACATGCAAAAAATCATGCCCTTAAAAAATCAACCCCCCTCCCCCCCAGGAGGAAATCCTGGTTGTGCCACTGACTATAAGAACATATTATGAATGAACGACGATAATAATTTATTATATAAAAAAAATATATTCAAATTTAGTAAATAGAGCACTCATCTCTTTGCAAACAAAGGTTTCCATCTTCATTTTCAAATATTTGAATTGTAAACCCGTCCATATATAAATGAAAAAGAATTAATTTAATGAATTTTTTTGTTCGGGAGGGATACAAATCAAGGCGGATAAATGAAGTGACCCCTCAATACTCAAGCAGATGAGTGGCTGGCCTTCCTTTTGTTACTTTTCCCTCAAGCTTGTCAAATCGCATTTAATTTTCCCTTGGGACCCCGTCCTAAAAAAAGAGGAGGTGGGGGCTGGTCGATATTCTGGGCTATCGATAAAAAGCACTTGTTACTAAAAAGTGAGAGGGTGGGGGCTCCATTTGGCAATCTCACCAATTGTTGTCCGACTTGGAGGTTGAGGGGGTCAAATTTGAGCTTGGCCGGAGGGAGATGGTCTATTACACGGTATTGGCCCTTTGCCAACATCGATTAATCTTTAGGGATTTTAATCCAACACCTGAAACTCCCACTGACACCCCTTAAGGGTAGATAATGTCTTAAGGGGAGACATTTCAAGGTCAAAAAGAAAAAAATCAGCAAAGATTGCTATTTATCGAAATTCTAAATTCTTTTCTTTGTAATTAATTGAAAAATAAAAGTGTTTATCCATTAACCTTTAAGAAACATTCAACTTTAACACAATATTTAAATTTGAGGCAGGCATATAGTTGATGATTTTCGTATCAAAGTGTGAAGTCAAGTAATTAGCGCGAAACAGCTAGGTTTATTTCAAATTATTATATAAGCCAGGGACGTTTCGGTCACATTTAGGGCCATTTTCAGGGACAAGCCATTGTTCGAATATCAATCCTCTTTTGATTATTTTTCATATTATAAATCACTCTCTGATGCACTGGCGATCTAAAGTTGATTACACAGGCCTGCGATGTAAAAATTGTTTGGAACCTAAAGAGTGATTCTTATGTACCATGGCGAACGTAAACATTTGCTCCCTAGCCTGTTTGAAAGACGCCTACTAGTTAGGCAGCCCAAATGACTCACCACTACATATGCACTGTCACTGTGAATTTTACCTTGGCTAGGGTTCAGAGGGTCTTTTATGATAGACCATAAACCATTGAGTATTTTCGAGTTCTAAATTCAGCAAAAATAGTAAAAAAAAAAATCCCATCAAGTACAGTTTAAGAGCTATAGAGAAAATATAATTTTACTAGAAAATGTGCTCTAAAGCGGATCTTATTTTGAATTACCTGGATTTTTTAAGGCGACACCCCTTAAAAATATGCAGAGAGTTATAATACATATAGATTTAAGTTTCAGCCAAATCGTAGGTCATTTAGACGTGCCGCAAACGGCTAAAAGTTTAGAAAAATCGGATTTTTTCAAGTTTTTTTTTTTTTACTTTGGACACCCCTAATACAATTTTTATGATCCCCTGAATGCAAAAACATATTTTTACGATATTCTATAGTTCTTTGGCTTTCCAAAGCATTCGTTCATGAAAATCTGTTGATTATTAACGAAATAGTTAAAAAAATATATATAATAGCTTAAGGTGTATTCCTATGAATAAAGCCCCTAAAAGATATGCAGCCAAGTGTTTTTTTTACCAGACTGATAACTGTTTTGTTTATAATTTCGTAAATTATTAAGAGATTATTAGGAACGAATGCTTTTTGAAAAGGTAAAGAACTATAGAATATCGTCAAGATATATTTTTTGCATTCAGGGATCAGAAAAATTGTGTTAGGGGTGTCCAAAGTAAAAAAAAAAAAAAATCCGATTTTTCTAAACTTTTAGCCGTTTGCGGCACGTCTAAATGACGATTTGGTGCTGAAACTTGAAATCTATATGTATTATAACTCTCAAGGAAAATGGAACATATGATTGCTGACTACTGTTTGATGCAGAAGAGATAGTTAAAATAGGTCAAAATCTACAAACGAGAAAGCCGTAAAAGCAGCTTCAAAAGAGGAGAATGAGGCATCATGAAGACGAATAAACACACAGATTGTTCATATCATACAGTAAATGGTGTTGAATTCGCTTTATATGATTTTTTTTTAAAGAAATTTTATGAGAAATAAAAATAAATAAAGTTTGAGTTCCATGCAACATTTATGAAATTGCATTATTTGCCCTCATTTCTCGCATTTTGTAGAAAAACCTACGTTATGGGAAAAAAACCATGGCCATATTTGGATTCAGGGCACCTCAAAATATAAAGTTTAGCCACCAAACTTGAGACAATTTTCAAAAATTGGAAAAACGCAGGCCTGTGTTATTAGCGTAACATATCTTTAATGCCAAAAAATAATAAAAAGAGAATTTATTATCTATCAAGACAAGTGGGCGAACTATTTTAACAAATTCAAGAGTTTTTTTAAATGAAAAGATATGTCATGCCCTAGAAGCTATTTTCTTTAGAGGAGGGGGGGGTAAACCCAAAAGCCTTTCTACCTCGTTCCAATCTAGAGTCGAAAAACCAACAATTTTATTATGTTAGAAGCAAAATAATTATTAATTAGGAATTCGTATTTTTTTCAGATGTGTTGTTGGACTGAACTGCTGAAGATGAATTGTTCAAAAAAGATTCTGCAATTCTGAGGTACAAAACGATAGATGCATCCTTATCGATTCGGCCTTCATCAGGACATTTATCTATATTTTTTTACACGTTCTACGGTTCTGATGAAGGCCGAAACGATAAGGAAGGCATCGATCGTTCCGGTACTTCAGAATTGAAGAATCTTTTTCAACAATCTACTTCTTCTGCAATCCAGCAAAAAAATTGCAAATTTCTCTTTAAAATTATTCAAGTGAAATTGAGTTTGCTGATTTCTAGGCACGGAATGGAGAGAGAGAGAGAGAGAGAAGCATCTCTCCCCCCCTTCCCGCGCCGCGCAACAGCTGAATTATAAAAAAAAAAGTAAAATTATTATTGCTATTTATAGTTATTTTTTGATGAAGGCTTTTTTTGAGATGATTTTTAGAAAAAAATATTGAAAGGAAGAAGGAAATGGAAAAATAATTTTATCTAGAGGTGGAATTTTTTGACGATTACAATACGTACTTTCTTTATAAACACTAATAGGGAGAAAATAAAAAAAGAATTTTATTGTTGACAAAATTTAATGATTGTTATATTAATAAGCTGGTTTTGAAAAAATTTATGAATAGAATGGATAAAGAATTGGATGAAAAATAGGAGAGAGTTAAAGATTGAAGAAAAAAATTGAATTTACGTGGCTCAAACTATAGAATTAGAATGAAAGGATCATTTCGCAAAAAAATTCAAATTGGACTTGAAACAGTATGAAAAAAAAAATGGTGAATGTGATCAATAACAAAATGTCAAATTGATGAAACATTTCAAATCAAAGTGTCCTAAACAAACTCGGAAAATACTCAATACGAGATATTTTTTGAAAAATTTAATGAAGAATATGGGAAAAATTGTAATTTTGTTATCGATCAATAGATGCGCACAAAAATTCGAAAGAAAAGTTTTTTTGCACCTTAAAAAAAAATATGGGCGCAACTTTTTTGAAGATTTTATATTTTTTCAGACAAGAGTGCGAATGCTATCTGGATAACAAGTGTCTGTCAGTCTCTTTTTTCAGCAACACGGCATGCAAATGCAAATTAAGAGCGCCTTTAGTGAAATTTCGCACCCCCCCCCCCCCATCCTTGGATAGGTAAGAGCATAAATGAAATAGAAAAAAATCATAATTTAATTAATTTCTCAGATTAAAGAATATCAATTGAAAGAATAAATAAAAAGATTTCCCTTCTCAGGAGCAAAGACCGATTTCCATAAATAATTTGAACGACAGTCAAGGAATGTTAATTATTCCTGTTGCTAATGACTGGATATAATGTATAGAGCCGGTTTCGGTTTCCGTTTACCAATTGGTACTCTATTTTCGAAACCAGATAAATTAATCTAAAAAGAAAGAGCTATTCCTGCCGATTCTCAAATTCATAATAACTTTCCCAATATTCAATGAAATCTCAAAACACTTGATGCTATTGAACTGACGATGCTTGCTATCCCTTATAATAAAAATAAACCTTTTATTGATTCATTGAAAATATAATACTGTATTTATTTAAATTAATTTACGATAAATTCGTTGCTACTTGTATCACATTTTTAAAATTTAGCATATAGGCCTAAATGGCATCTGATAACGAAAGGAGAAATAATTTTTAACTAAATGTCAAATTTCATATAGGGTTTAAATAATATTATAATAACTAGCTGCGCAGCATTCCTTTGTAGCATCCGCCAAGCCCGAACCAACGGCGTAGCGGGGAGGCTTGGGAGGGGGGGACATTCCACGTACAAAATCTGACAAAAAATTATCTTTTTCTATGCGAATTTTGCTAAGACCCTTGTATTTTTATTTTAATCAAATTGTGATTTTTTTTTATTAAAGTTTTTGTAAAAACAATTTTTAAAAAAATTTAGCTTCACGATCTGTCCCCTAGCATCAGTTAAGACGGGACTTTTCAAAATTCCGATTTTAAGAACCACAAAGCACCATTTTGGCGTAAATGCTTTTCATTGATTCTTAATATCCTTTTGGTTTTTACTGTACTTTACTGGAACAAACATTTCAGAGAGCCTTTTAGATGTTTCTAGGTCGATTTTAACGATTAACTCTAGCACTTGATTTTAGCTTTTTATATTTGCTTGGGTGTCAATGAACTGAAAAATTCCCTCTTCGATTCAAATGATGAAAATCAAACAATTTTTCAACCAAAATAAACAACTATATATATATATGCAGCCCTCACTACTTTTTCACAATAAAATGTATAATAGGGCTATAAACTAATTATCTCATTTATTGAAACTAAATTTATAAAGAATTTGTGAAGGCGAAAATTCACATTTCGAATATGAATAGGTTGCAATTATGTTTCTCTATCCATTTCCATGAGGCAAACTTGAGCAAAAGTTAATTAGTTCAGGTGAGAAGTTCAGGTCAAGTTTGATTCAGTCAGAGAGCAAGGAAAGCGCAATGTATTACATGGAGGTACATATATGTAATTTTATCAACTCATGATTAAACAACAAGACAGAGTAGGAGAGGTAAGAATTATTAATTTTATAGTAGGCTATTATAAAATAGAACTCTAATCTTATTGGCCAAAAAATATTTTAAAATTAAAATCTTTCGCTCTATATATACAGTATATTAAAGATCACAATGCGATTGATTTTACTAGGCATGTCGGGCATCCTAATTCAATGTTGAAAATAATATTTATGACGACCGTAGGCTCTCATAAAACATTTTGTAATTTAATATACTCGATTTATTAATTATAAATATGTATTAGGTATTAATTTATAATTAATATTGATATATATCTTGAAATAGATCGAGTATTTTATTTTTTAAATTTGGAAAAAATTCTAATTATTAGTGATCCCCCTCGCTACGCCACTGCACCCAGGATTCCTGGCGATTTCCCAAATTCAAAAAATCTTTCCAATATTCAATGACATCTCAAAAACAAAATAAACTTCCATTGGAAATTATCAAGTAACGCTTGAAGCTAATTACCCCTTTGAGTAAAGCAAATGCAATGATATACAATAATATAGGCCTACGTTAATAAATAAATCGGGAGTGAGCACCCAGACAGTGGCGTAGCGTGCTTAACTCGCGCCCGGGGCTCAATAACTTTTTAGAGCCCCCCCCCCCCATTCGAAAATCATATAATATTATATGTAAAATATACAAAATTATTATATTACACTGGCACTAAATTTAAAATATATTTTCCAGAAATCAATTATAATAAAAATTATCCAGCAATTTTTTATTTTGCGGACCATTTGGCGCCCCTTTGTGAGTAGCGCCCGGGGCATGATGACCCCCTTGCTCCCCCTCGCTACGCCACTGCACCCAGAATTTCTCGAATACCCTAAAAAAATTATCAAAAAACCATTTAATTTTCTAAAAAATGAATAAAATAAAAACTGTTTGAAATAATTCAATTTATTATCGTAAAATGGCAAAACATCCCAGGATTGGAAAATGCTTGAAAAATGTGTTATATAAAGTAGCACTTCTGATTGATAGATTTATTCCAAAAGTTGGCAGAGATCGACAATTTTAGTGTAAGAATACAAAATACATACAAAATTTCATTGATCTAGAACGATGGGTTTTTAAGTAATCATGGCCACAGACACACACAGAAACTTACGGACTTAGACAAAGGCAGACATAACTCAAATAATTTTTTTCAACCACTAAAACATCAAAAATGGCCCCTAAACTTAAAGAAATTAAAAACTATCCTAGAGCCATCCATGAATTTCCCAAATCCTGAAGGTTATTCACAAAAATATTAGTAAGAAAAAATTACTGTCAAGCTATACTGTATGGGCTACTACAAGTTGTTAAAAGAAAATAAAGTATTATTTCTATTATATAATGGAATGCCTGTCATGTCTAAAAAATAATTTATTATCAATTCTCTGAAACAATAAAAAGAAAAGTTTAACATTTTTCTGAGCACTGTATGTTTTTGTTGGGTCAAAAGTTAAATATATCTATGACTTGTCAAGTCCCAATCGAGATGTTCATTGAATATTAATATCTTATTCAAATATATACCAGGAAGATCTCGAAAATTATTCAACTAAAAAGAAAAGTCTATTAAAATAATTATTTTGTTTTTATCATAAATACATTAAACAAATAATTGCAATATAAAAGGAATGAATGTATAATAAATTTATTTAGTAAAATATCTTTTTAGAAAAAGTTTCTCTTTTTTTTTGTTTGGTATTTTTATTCGCTGTCGCCAGTTGAAAATAAATGCAAACTTTTATTTTGACTGGCGCCAGCGAATCTTTGATGTGCGACACTAGAGCACTCTGGCGGCAAATGCATGCTACAAGAAGGATGAGAAGAAAAAATAGCTGATGACTAATTAAAGTAAAAGAAAAGGAGGCAGATGCTTCTCGATTGGATTTGGGTTGTGAAATGCTTCTAATAGATCTTTTTGCAATACAAATTATCTTTGAAAAATTTTCTAGCTACTGAAAAAACATTTATATATTTATTTAATAACCTGGAGAAAGAGATGAACGATGGGATGAAAGCAGCAAAGATGGATTACTTACACGATTTTGCAGTGTAATTTACTCGGCTGTAAATAACTTGCCAGTAGAAATTTCTCCGATTTAAAATAAAATAATTGTCCAAATAACTTTACTGATGCGCAAAATAACGAAACACTATTAAAAGAAAAACACATTAAAAATGATCACTGGTCAAAGCTTTACTGAAACGGTAGCGTCCTCAAGCTCCAGTGAGGGGAAGGGAGGGAACGGAGGAGAAATGAGGGGAAGCTATCGCTTATTCCCCCCACCACAGCAATTGGCGCGGGTTTCGTATTTGAGGGCTTGCAATTCCGCATCTTGGGGCCTTTGAGATTTCATTTATAATGTGATAAAACAGGAATGGCTAAAACTAATCTCAACTTGTACAATTATAATGTATAAGAGTTTTTAATTCATTAAAAGCAGAGAGGCTGTAAAGCAGGGGTGACCAACACGACCGAGGCTAGAGGGCCGCATCCGGCCCACCGCGATTCATGATGCGGCCCGCGGAGTTGGTTCAAATTAACATAAATGTTGACTTTATTGTACATATCAGCAAAATACCATTACATTAAGAATCATTACAAAAAAAAAAAAAAAAAAAAAAATTAGGCGCGTGTCTCGGAAGGAAATATTATTTCCTGTCTGCTGAAATGCTTGGCTACCCCTGATCTAAAGTAAGATCAAGTTTTGAAAGGTACCGCCTAGATACAGGAGGTTAAATTTAAATTTAAAAATAAATCGGGAGTGAAAGGGCCGTAGCCAGAAATCTTCCCAAATGAATACATTAAAAAAAAAAAAAGAAAATACATTGGTATTTTTCTAAAATGTATATTAATAATGTAATTATTAAAAAAGAGTTAAATTTGACTCTTTAGACAGTTTTATATGGTGTTCACTTCCTCTGATTTATGTTTAATTGAATAATAGATTTTGATTAAGGAAGGATATAAATGCAGGCAGCCAAGAAATAAAAACGCTCTCGATTCCCTTTGAATGTCCAGACGTTTCGGGCAAAATTTATTCGCCCATCCTCAGTGAACTCTAGAATAGAATACATATAAGTGATGTTGATAAAACAATGACAGATGACAATTTTCATTATTAATGAGACTCACATTCTAGTGGGAGAGAGTTAAGTCCTTTGGTATACATAGTTGTTGTTAGGTCCTACTACGTATTCTATTTAATGTAATTTTGCCCGAAACGTCTGGACATTCAAAGGGAATCGAGAGCGTTTTTATTTCTTGGCTGCCTGCATTTATATCCTTCCTCAATATATTTCCAGTCATTAAACATTATTAGATTTTGATTAATTTCCTCAACCAGAGTACTCTGGTATCTCTACAGATATTTTATTTAAACTCAAAATAGCTTTATTAAAAATCTGAGGGCTTCTTAAATTTAATATATTTGAACAAAGACAAAATGAAGCAGCTCAGCATAAGTCTTATGAAAAGGAGGCTTTAAAATCAATCTCTGCACAATGGTAAAGGGCTATTGCCAACACCAAATAAAAGGAAGAAAAGTTGGACCAAGATCATCATTGAATCTGTTCTTTAGTGGCAAAAGCAAATATTTCTAAAAGTAACAATTGGATAAAGTAACAAAATAATAATAATAATAATAACGATTTAATTTGAATAGATTTGGATAAATGAGGATATACATTTTAAAGAGTATCTAAAAAATAATTGATTTATGAATTTTAAACAAAATCGTTGTAGCGAATTTTGAGAAAAACAAAAAAAGACTGAAAAAGTACATAAGTAAAGTACTAGTACTTTTTGGCCGATTTTGTTTAAAAGCTTATTTACATGAGTTCGGGGGATGCCTTACTTAAGTATAAAATTTCAACCTCGTAGCTCATTTCCTTCATGGTTAAAAATGTCCATACCCACACACACACACAGACCAATTTGCGGAACCCACTTTTTTGAACTCAGGGAACCTCAAAACATGTATATTCATCAAAATCTCGACATCGAATTTTTGACATGATCGCAATACTTTCTCTCTATATATAGTTCATTTAGTAAGAGAAAGTAAAAAAAAATGCTTTTATATACTGATAAAATGAAAAAATAATAAATTTTGAAAATTTTACAAATAGAGAACTCAGTGATTCCATTTCGTTTTTAAATAATTCAATTTAATCACTTCCGTTTTTTTTTTTTTTTTTTTTTTTTTTTTTTTTTAATTTAAGAATCTCGGTTATAATTAGAGCCAATTTTATGTTGTTAAGAATTGAAATTAAAAGTCCCTTAAAAATTTATTTCATTTAGAAATTGGCCTTTGACCCGTGGTTCAGAGAGAGAAGACTCGTGCCTAGGGTCCCTGGTTCGCTTCCCGTCCCAAGCGAGAAAAACGTATTTCATTTGAATTGGCTACCAAAGGTATAGGCAATCAGACGAACACAGGCGTGTTAGACTGTTCCTGTAGAAGCGGGGGTAGGGGAGGGGCAAGAATCCACTGCCAAGAGGTTGCTATACCTAAATTAAAAATAAAAATGTTATATTAGTGATTTTTAAGTGAATAATATAGAAAAAATATTTATATCTACGATATAGGCCTATCAAACTTATATTTCAATAAAAGTAAATATATAAAAAATATGCATTGCAAAGTGGATAAGAAGAGAAATTTTTTGATTTAGGTCAAAGATAGAAAAGAATTGGGAGGAAATGGTTGAAGAGGTCAACGAGAAAGGACGAAAGTGATTGCCTCGAGACGAGCTCGCAACCGAGCAACACTTCAACAAATACCCTAATACTTCGACAAATACTATTCCAATTATAGAGACACGGTTTAATTCAATTTAAACATTCACACTTTTTTCTCATTCACACTCACACTCACACATCCATTCACACAGTCTTTTCGGCAACTCAGGCCATTTGAGACTTTAGACGATAACCGTTGTAATTAATATATATATATATATATATATGTTCTTGAAGGTTTCCGCGACCGGATGTATGCGAAGACAAGTTTTCTCGGGTTAAGTCGCGTGGGGTGCTGAGATTTACTCGACGTTTCGGCTCTCCTTTTGGAGCCATTTTCAAGAGAGAAGGAAGTTAGGAGGTAATGGTGGAGGGGGTTGTTTACGGGGTCGCAGTCTTCCTGGTCCCCAGGTCAATTTGGTGGATGACTCAGAGGCGTGGATTGGTCTCTGAGAACTGGAGGAAGGTTGTGTGTGTGTAATTGTGTTCGGTTTAGGTTGACTACGGGGCCTCAATCTGCCTACTCCCCAAGTCGGTGTGTTGGTGGTGTGTTTGCAGGCCTCTGAGGCATCCACCAAACACACCACCAACACACCGACTTGGGGAGTAGGCAGATTGAGGCCCCGTAGTCAACCTAAACCGAACACAATTACACACACCCAACCTTCCTCCAGTTCTCAGAGACCAATCCACGCCTCTGAGTCATCCACCAAATTGACCTGGGGACCAGGAAGACTGCGACCCCGTAAACAACCCCTCCACCATTACCTCCTAACTTCCTTCTCTCTTGAAAATGGCTCCAAAAGGAGAGCCGAAACGTCGAGTAAATCTCAGCACCCCACGCGACTTAACCCGAGAAAACTTGTCTTCGCATATATATATGGGGCATTCCACGCCAACTCGACCACTTTTGAACCCGACCATTTTTGATTTTGCTGAAACTTTGTCATCTTTTTATACCCTATTGAAAACGTGTTTGAGAATTTTTTCAGATTTTACGACCCAGCCAAAAAAAAGTTATAGCATTTTCAAAAAACATCGATTTTTTTTTTTAAATAACCGTAAAACTGTCAAAAATTAACTTATCGGGACGATTTTTTTTTTGAAATTTTTGTCTTTAAATGTACTTTTCAGAAAAAAATATGACAAAATTTTACAGAATCATCTTGAACGTTTTTTTTGACATTTTCGGAAAAAAACAAAAATTTCGGGATGAATGACACTTTTTTTTTTTAATTTTTTTTTTTTATAAAAAACTTTGATTTTTTCTACAATTGCTCTGAAAATTTCAGAGTGGGATTATTTCGGGTTCTATTTTTTTTTATTTTTGAAAAAAAATTTTTTTTGTTCTCCGCTTATTTATCATGATGGTGCTCTTAAATTCTTCCAGGACTGTCCGAGATTCTAGAAAAATGAAGAAAAATAATAATAAAAATAGTTAGAGGTGATGAAAATCGAGAAAATTCCATTTATCCTGAAAAAATTAGAAATTAGTTGTCTATTCAACTACTGAAGTATTTGAAGCGTCAAGTAAAAGCTTAGAAACATGGGCGTAACTAGGGGGGTGCCGGGGGGGCCTGGCCCTCCCAGAAAGCTCCTTGCCCCAAGAAATATTGAGAAAATATGGGGCTTTCCAGGCCATCTCCGGAAGATGGCTGGTCACATGGCCCCCCTTTAATTTTTCTTGGGGCAAGGAGCTTTCTGGGAGGGCCAGGCCCCACGGCACCTCCCTAGTTACGCCCATGTTTCCAAGCTTTTCCCGGACGCTTCAAATAGCTTCAGTAGTTGAATACACAACTAATTTCTAATTTTTTCAGGAAAAATGGAATTTTCTCGATTTTCATCACCTCTAACTATTTTTATTATTATTTTTCTTCATTTTTCTAGAATCTCGGACAGTCCTGGAAGAATTTAAGAGCACCATCATGATAAATAAGCGGAGAACAAAAAAAATTTTTTTTCAAAAATAAAAAAAATAGAACCCGAAATAATCCCACGATGAAATTTTCAGAGCAATTGTAGAAAAAATCAAAGTTTTTTATAAAAAAAAAAATTAAAAAAAAAGTGTCATTCATCCCGAAATTTTTGTTTTTTTCCGAAAATGTCAAAAGAAACGTTCAAGATGATTCTGTAAAATTTTGTCATATTTTTTTCTGAAAAGTACATTTAAAGACAAAAATTTCAAAAAAAAATCGTCCCGATAAGTTAATTTTTGACAGTTTTACGGTTATTTAAAAAAAAAAATCGATGTTTTTTGAAAATGCTATAACTTTTTTTGGCTGGGTCGTAAAATCTGAAAAATTCTCAAACACGTTTTCAATAGGGTACAAAAAGATGACAAAGTTTCAGCCAAATCAAAAATGGTCGGGTTCAGAAGTGGTCGAGTTGAGCGTGGAATGCCCCATATATATATATATATATGCGAAGATAAGTTTTCTCGGGTTGTGTCGCGTGTGATGTTGAGATTTACTCGACGTTTCGGCTCTCCTTTTTGGAGCCATTTTCAAGAGTATGGAATTAGGGGGAAGTCGTCAGCTAGCCAGCGAGCATTCAAGACCTCGAGCGCCACAGCAGTAAGACAAACCAAAACACAAATCACTTCGACCATCAACACGCAAACCGCCACCACACAACCCAACACATCTCAAAGACAAACACAAGCCTCGGAAACATCCGGCAATACATCGACTGGGGAGTAGGCAGATTGAGGCCCCAAAGTCAACCTAAATCAAACACAGACACGATCACACATACACACACCCAATCCAAATCTCAGAAACAAACTCAATCTCCTAACACATCCACTAACCAAACCAATAACACATCGACTTGGGGAGGCAGACTGAGGCCCCGTAGTCAACCCAAACCGAACACAAACGCAATTACACACACTCAACCTTCCTCCTGCTCTCAGAGACCAAACCAAGCCTCTGAGGCATCCAAATTGACCTGGGGACCAGCAAGACTGCGACCCCGTAAACAAACCACCCCAACAATTCCCCCCTAATGCCATACTCTTGAAAATGGCTCCAAAAGGAGAGCCGAAACGTCGAGTAAATCTCAACATCACACGCGACACAACCCGAGAAAACTTATCTTCGCATACATCCGGTCGCGGAAACCTTTCCCAGAACATATATATATAATGATATTTAACGGCTGGAAATATGGAAGAATGTGGAAGTGCAGGCAGCCAAAAATAAAATACTCTCTGTGAATGTTCAAACCCCATCATTATTTGATTGTATCTAGATCTATGAAAATAGTAAATTTTAATATTAGAAAAACTTTCAAACTCATATATCATCATATTATTTAATTAAATAAAATAAGTAGTAGAATAAAATACCAACTAAGAATTTTTTTTTTTTCTTTAAAAAACACTCACACAAACATTCTTTGTCTTTCTTCTTTGTCTCTGTCTTTTCGGTAACTCAGGCCATCTAAGACTTTGACGATATCCGTTATTATTTAAGCCATTTGGTATCCAAATCGCTTAAATAAAATCATCGCTCAATAGATTTGTTCACTGTGGATGGGTGAATAAATTTTGCCCGAAACATTTGAACATTCACAGAGAATTGAGAGTGTTTTATTTATGGCTGAATGCCCTTCAACACCTTTCCATAAATATATATTGTCTGCTGAGAATCATAGTGGCGAAAGTCCGAAAATTCAAATTTTTGAGTTAAAACCGACCAAAAGTTGTTAAACGTCTTCTCTTTTGATTTGCCAAAGTGGCGAAAATATATTTCCATTCTTTGCCATTGACTTCTGGCCTATTCATTTTTGCCCGGTTATTTAAATGTAGTCTATATGTTTATAAAACTTTCAAACGCCTTTTGTTTAGTTGTTGAATTTCAGACTTTCGCCACCATGATTCTGAGCAGGCGATGTATATATATATATATATGACCGTTCACATGAAAAGGTACGAAATTTTCAGGAGAGCCGATTTAGTAAAAAGTTCAAGAAAAAGATTTTTTTTTATTATCGATTCCGATTCTCTAGTTCTACATCTTATACTCGTATGATGAAATATTCGATTCATCAGAATCGATGTATTTTATATAAAAAAAAAAATTGAAAAAACAAGACAAAGGTGAGATAAGAGAAAAGGGACCAAACAAACTTTTAACTCATTTTTCTCAAAACTAGGTTTTTCATAACCAATATTTTAAAAATTCATATCTTTCAAACAAAAAATAATTAAAAAATTCTAAAAATACCGGCTTGTTCAGCAGGATATTCTGTACAGAAAGCATAAAAACTCAATTTTGATCCCGATTAAGATTTGGTACCTTTTTATGTGTACTGTCACATATGATACTGGAAAGGTAAGAAAATAAATAAACTCACCAGATGAGAATAACAAGAATTGCAGATTGACTTCCTCTTCGCTTCTCGTAGTCGTAAGCGTCAAGTTGACGTGTCATGGTCATTGGAAAGATCGTTCTTGCATCGGTCAGACGCCATTCCTTTCTATTCAACGCCCTCGGTTTTGAAACCCGAGGCGGACTGCCTGTGAATGATTTCAACTGGTCGATCCATGGTGATCTGCGTGGTTTTTTCCCTGAACTTTGCTCTCTATAATGATCTTATCTCCGACCCTCGTCGACTTGGCCGTTGATTGACATACGGAGGATCCTGGAACAAAGGAAAATTATATAATTAGTATATTAATTAAAAGACTTGTAATTTTTATTAATCCATTATAAGCTACATATTTAAATAGTTAATGAAGTTTATTTTTTTATATGGTTGTTTTACTCAGCTCAGATATTCCTTCCCTTATTAATGAGTTGTAATTATTTACATTATTAGACTAAGTTTTAAGAAATAAATAAAATTCAAACTTTAGAAAATTAAAAGATATAATTTTAATTATTTCAATTTGTAAAGCAAGTGTTTTGTGGATATTTAAAAAGTATTTGGTGGTTGTTGATTTTAATAAGAGCAGGTGTAAATATTATTATTTAAATTAGGAAAAATAAAATTTTGATATTACAGAAATGCATAGGTTTAAAAAAAGATTTTTTTTTTGGTCAAATGGGTATTCTAATGTTTTTTAAATAATTTAGTCGAACGCGAAGTATAAGAAAACAGTAAAAAGATTTTTAAATGTTTTTTCAACTATTAATTGAATAAACATTTAACAGAAAAAGAAAATTCATTAAAAGGTTTATTATTATTTTTTTTTTTTTTTTTAATTAGACGGTAAGAAAATAAATAAACTCACCAGATGAGAATAACAAGAATTGCAGATTGACTTCCTCTTCGCTTTTCGTAGTCGTAAGCGTCAAGTTGACGTGTCATGGTCATTGGAAAGATCGTTCTTGCATCGGTCAGACGCCATTCCTTTCTATTCAACGCCCTCGGTTTTGAAACCCAGAAACGGACTGCCTGTGAATGATTTCAACTGGTCGATCCATGGTGATCTGCGTGGTTTTTTTCCTGAACTTTGCTCTCTATAATGATCTTATCGAGTGCAATTTCTCTGAGCATTATGCACGATTCGATCGGAAACAATTGCCTCCAGGCTCATTTTTACCCCCAGCTCCTCGAGGATAAAGGGTGCGATGGGCCGCCCAAGGAATCCTGAGCAGTCGTCTCCAGCGCCACATTTAATGGTAAAAGGTGTTTATGCGGTCTTGGTTTATTCTTAGAACAGTCCTACGTCTCGGACTTATACAAAAAGATGGAAAAGATCAGTATTTGCAGCAGTCTAATTTTACTTGCTTTACCTCTACTACTACACGGAGCTAATTTAAAATAAAAAATTCGTTTCGTTTTTTCATTTTTTTATGTCTGTTGATCAAATTATTATATTGTATTAGATTATTAAGGTGTACCTTGTTTCATTATATTTCATCTCGCTGCGTTTTCTTTGAAACATTCTGGCTTAAACCAGCTCAAGATTTTTCTCTCTCTGAAAATTTCTTGATAGATATATTAGTATATATAGATATATATGATGATGATGAGAGATAGTGTTTTCTGCGGGCTCCAAACATATCAGTTCCGTCTTTTGATCCGAATCACATCTAAAATAAAAAATAAATTAATTAAATAATTTAATAAAAAATTTTCACTTAAATAATTATAAAAAGATTTAAAATATGGTACATTTGAATTTAATTTTCCATCTTCCTCTCAATAAATTATATTAGAATTATATATTTATATAAAATATTAATAATTAGTATACTGTAGTAAAGGAAATTTAAGAAAATTTGCAAATTAATAGATTAAAGAAATTAAAAATTTTATTTTCCTAAAATTAGATAAAGTTACATTTCAAATGTCAAGAAATAAATAAAAATAGAACCCCAACTTTTATCATTCCTTGACTCATGGACCACCTTGCTATAAAGACATAATAGTTAGTAATTAATAATATGATTGAAAAATTAGAGTGATGAAAATAAATAAACTCCCCAAATGGCAAAGTGAGATGACTTGGATCAACGACAAGAAGTATCTTGGAAGTGAATTCTGATTTATGGAAATAAAAAATTGAATCATATTTTTTGTTACTCTGGAATGACAATTTCAAATTTAAAGATTTCCATAAAACCAAAGTTACCTTAAAAAATAAACAAATTCAGCTTGATTTTTTGATATTTTAAGAACTGTCGATCATAAAAACCTTAAACTTTGTTAAATTATATATCTGAATTGATTTAGAAATGTTTTTCTTAAAAGATTAGTCCCTGATTAAAAATGATTTAAAATTAAATAAAAATTCGTCTCTTTTTTATATATTTGTTAATTAAAGCTGACCTTGTTTAATGATATTTAATAGCTCTCCATTTTCTTTGAAACATTCTGGCTTAAAATAGCTGAAGTTTTTCATCTCTCTTGAGTAAAATTTCATGAAATATATATATATATATATATGATGGATATTGTGTGCCTCTCACAAACATGCTAATAAAAGGGATGTCTTTTGGTCTAAATCACATCTAAAATAAAAAATAAATAAATTTAATATTAAAAAAGATTAGTCCTGACGCCAGGAGTTAATTTAAAATAAAAATTAGTGTTTTAATTTTGTAATATCTGTTAATCAAAAATTAATGAGGCTTACCTTGTTTCATGATATTTAATCAATTTTTGAAACATTCTGACTTAAAACAGCGGAATTATTTTCTCTCCTTTTATTATATACAGTCAGTAATTTCATTTCTAGCCATTTGAAGAATAAAATTCTATGATATATATATTTGAGTGACATAATGTTCTCTCAGAGGTCCAAACATATGAGTTGAAGAGGAGTCTTTTGATCCAAATCACATCTAAAATGAAAAAAATAAATCATTTTATAAAGATTTGAAATAATGAGTGATTAAATACTATCTTAAAAATAAAAAACCCAAAAATGATTTATATAAATATTTGTAAACATGTAATTATATTATTTGTATTGCTTAAATTAGAAAGAGTTTGATTATTATATTTTTAATAGGAGAATTAAATTCATGTATGATATAAAAGATTTTTTGTTTCAATGATTTAAAATTAATTGATTTTTATGTTTTATTTCCTTCAACTGACCTTACCTCAAAAGTTCAAACTTTATAGGAATTATAATGTTAAAAAAGTTCATTAAATAATAATTTTACACACTAGGGATAAACGAAATAAGCAAAATAATTTTAAACAAAACACATAATTATATAAACAAATTAAAAAGGAAAAAAAAAAAAGAAAAATGATTTGTCAAAGTGAAGTAAATAGTGAATGAGTTAATAAAACAAATAATCTATTTGATTTATATAATTTGCATACCGATTTAATTTTAAAATAAATATTAAATGATTAAAAGAAATAAAATATTAAATAAAAAAAATTAAAAAATAAAATTTGAAACTGGCAAAGAAAGGTTAGCCTGTTGGATCCACGAGTTTAGAATATTTTTAATTATTTAATTTATTGAAAATAATAATCCGGCGTGATCCTATATGACGGTAAGTAAATTTTTATTAAAATTAGGAAGTTTTCAGGGAGAATTCACCCTCCCTTCCCTTTATTATTCTAAAAGAGGTGGCGGTAAGCCAATTTGATCGAGATATATGCCAAAATAAGGAAAATTTTGAAGAAATACAAGGACCACATTAACCATTAAAAATATATATTTTTACTTACTTTTTTGGGTTTTTTCTTTCTCCATTGTAATTTAGATGACAAAAACCTTGCGACTGACCTATTCTGATTGAGATAAGTAAAGAAATTTATTAAATGGAGTTGAAAATATAAAAAATAATTTTATCGAAAATTGTTTATTTTTTTTTTTTTTTTAATAAACAATGATAAAGGAGCTAACTTCAGATGATAATTGAAAAAAAAAAAAACAAAGAATATTTTTTTTTTTAGGCATGCTATTTGTTTTGTCACTAAGGCCGAGAATTCCCTAGTTTTTTTAAATTTTCTTTAATCGAAGGAAACCGAACTGCAACCGAAGGACCGAAACAATTAGGTCGTGTCCCCTGAAGTTGTTTTGTCACTAGTGTCGACTTCGGTTCGGTTTCGGATCGGTTCCGGCTCGTCTCAGTTCGGTTCGAAACCATCCAGTTAGAAGCTATTCGGTAGCTCTCTTAAAAATAAATTTTCGGGCCCATCGGGCCCGAAATTTTGTGGATGGCTCTGAATCGAACTGATGGCTTTGACCGGAACCGAGCCGAACCGAAGCCGGAGAATTCCTAGTTGTTTTGAATTTTTTCTAAAAATAAAATAACCGAACTTAAAACCGAAGGTCTCGACCGCCTCCGGCGGCTCTCGGATTAAGGGATCCCTGCAATGTTCTTTAAAATATTCTGGATGAATATTTTTTAAATCTAAAACAGAACCGACCTTAATTAACCGAAGGTCTCGAGCGCCTCCGGCGGCTCTCGGACAAGGGATCCCTGCAACTTCTTTAACTATATTCTGGATGGATAATTTTTATTTAAATTTAAATATAAGAACCAAAAGACACGGGTCTCCATCGGTGGCCCGCGGACCAAAGATGTTCTTAATAAGTGTAGCAAACTCGAGCCTTTTTACTAAAAAAAAAGTCAGTGAATACTTTGTAACTTTTAATACAACCAGAAGTTAGCTCCTTTATCATTCAATATTAAAAAAAAAAATAAACAATTTTCGATAAAATTATTTTTTATATTTTCAACTCCATTTAATAAATTTCTTTACTTATCTCAATCAGAATAGGTCAGTCGCAAGGTTTTTGTCATCTAAATTACAATGGAGAAAGAAAAAACCCAAAAAAAGTAAGTAAAAATATATATTTTTAATGGTTAATGTGGTCCTTGTATTTCTTCAAAATTTTCCTTATTTTGGCATATATCTCGATCAAATTGGCTTACCGCCACCTCTTTTAGAATAATAAAGGGAAGGGAGTGTGAATTCTCCCTGAAAACTTCCTAATTTTAATAAAAATTTACTTACCGTCATATAGGATCACGCCAAATATTTTAAAACAAAACACATAAATATTTAAACTAATTAAAAATAAAGGAAAAAGAAAAAAATTATTTGTCAAAGTGAAGGAAATAGTGAATGAGTTTATAAAACCAATAATCTATTTATTTTATATAATGCAGATAGTAAATTAAAAATAAATATTAAATAATTAAAAAGAATAAAAGAAATGAAATATTAAAAAAAATGAAAATAGACAGACTGACAAAGAAAGGTTATCCTGTTGAATCACGAGTTTAGAATATTTTTAATTATTTAATTTATTGAAAATAATAATCCTGAACCAATTAAATAAATATTCAAATGCATTACTGACCTTAAAAAATAGAAATAATTAAGATGAAATAAAAATAAGTTGATGTGATGACACGTGGGAAATATTTTTCATAGGCAAAGTCATGGAAGAGATAAAGAGACGCGGCATTCGCTTGCGTTTTCAATGGAGTACAACTCAAAGCAATCAAGCTTCTCGATTTTATTATTTTTAATGAAAAAAATTATTATAATTTATATAAAAATAATTAAATATAATTTATTCTATTCAAAAAATTAAATTAAATCAATATATAAAATATATTTGAAAACAATTTATGAAATGTCAGATTCTCTCCCATAGGTGCCAAATTTGAAATTTTCTTTTAATTCCTTTAACTTCTATTCAGAAATATTCAAATAATTGATTTTTTCTATTACTCTTTTTAAATGGTAAGGAATTTAAATTTAATTATATGTGTGTACACGTTGGGTTTGAATCTCGTTGAATCCAAGGCAGAGTTGGCGTATAAAACTATCGCGGATAAAACTAGGCCGATGTATAAAAAGTATAAAACTGTAAAAAACCAACCCCCCCCCCCCCGCTCCTGAAAAAACAGCTTAAAAGCTTTTCATATTTTATAATGTTTTAAAGCATTGACGATGTTGTTTGCTTTTTATTTAGTGAATAATATAATCAAAATGTTAATAATTGAAAAATGAAATTTTATTTGAATTTCCTTCCTCGTCGGGTTTGTGCATGCGCATCTAGGTTTTATACGTTTTATACAAGTTTTATCCGCAATTTTTGTATAAAACTGCAAAATCGTGTATAAAACCCAACTCCTGATCCAAGGTTGAATCGAACAAACCAAGCTCACAAGTATTAAAAAAGTAAAGAGTGAAATTAGCAACGTTAAATAATTTGATATTTTCATTTTCAATTTATTAAAATAATGTCGACCTGCCTTTAATGGTTCTTTAATGGCGATTATATCTTTTACAAATAAAAATTATAATGGCAGACGACTCAAATGAAGATCAATGGCTTTATGGAGATTCAAATCCAGATGGCGAAATTTCTCAAGATAAAAATGATTTAGATGAAGCTAAAAACGATTCCGTTCCAGGGAATAATTTTGAAGCGTTACCATCACCTTTACGAGAAGATTCAATTGAGGAAGAACCTAACCTAAAAGTATGTTGTAATACAATTTTTTTTTTTTTTTTTTTCTTCTAATTCTTTATATTTTATTTTTATTTCTCTTTAAGCCAAATGAAAATGAAACGACAACGGATGATAATTTTCGACCGCCGATCGAAGTTGAAGAATCCAGGATGAGTATTGGTGAAGAGGAACAAGCTCAAATTCGTTTAGTTACTGGATCTAGCGAACCAATTGGTAATAATATTTTAATTATTTTTTCAATAAAATAAAAACAAGCAGGCACAGAAAAATAAAAACGAATTAGCCTACTTAATGATTTTTTTCATATTTCATAAATAATTCCACTTCATTTATTTAATTGGAATAAGATATTATGAATAATCACTTCGATTCGGACTTAACTAATTATAGGAATATTTAACAAGTGTTTGTGAGTAAGTTTATTTGAATCGTTTATTTCAGAAACCACCTAAGTGCGCTTTGTTTAATTTTCGGAAAACTAAAGAAAACTGTTTTGCAGCTTAAGTATAGGTCTAGTCTTCTTCAAATATTTTTTTACCAAATCAAAAACATGCTATTGGGATAATCTATTTAAAAATTATTTTTTTCCTTTAAATTTTTTGAGTAATTAATTTTTGTAAAAATTGCACTTAGGTGGTTTCTGAAATAAATGAGTGATTTTTAAAAAATTATTATTGAAATTAAGTCAAACCATTAATTTTTACCTGTTTTGGTATCAAAGGTAAGTAACAGGCACACTTAAGTATAAAAAAGAGTGTTTTTTCTATGCCTAAATCGAAAAATACAAGTAGACTACACGCTACAGTATGTCTATATACACCAGCGTATATACAGAGACGTACTGCAGTCCTTTGAGCCTAGCATTCCGAATAATGTTCCGTTTGTATTTTTCTTCGTGCACAACTTCACGCCTACGCCTGGGAATAGGTTCATCATCTG
>JAKCPI010007976.1:0-42911 GCA_023213315.1 Euborellia annulipes
TTTAAGCCACTTGAATACCACATGGCTTAAATAAATATGTAAATTAATTAATAGAGGTTATTGTCAAAGTCTTATATTGCCTGAGTTGCCGAAAAGACTGTGTGAATGTGTGAGTGTGAATGAGAAAAAAGTGTGAGTGTTTAAAGAAAAAAGTTGTAAAGAACCTTTTGGAGAGCCATTAACTTGATCTAAATAAACCAGCCATATTCTACCACAAAATGAAAATTTCTTAATCATTCATTGTCACAAATTTTATAAAAACACTTTGTAAAAGACCTAAATAAAAGAATCGTCCCCCCCCCCCCCCCCCCCGGGCTGAATGCGGCTCAATTGTTGAGTGTGGAAAAAAGGCGTTGTAGTTGTCTAAATAGTTTTTATATTTGAAATTACAATTTGATACTAAAAAAATTATTTGGAAAACTATAACGCCTTTTTTCCCAATCTCATGTATAAATGATAGTAGGCCTATATGAAACATCATTTATTAATAAATACTGAAGTAGCTATCCGCAGAGCAGAAAAAGGAGAGGAAGTCAGTCTGTAGGGTAGCTTCTTTCGAATTAATACAAACTACTGGCGTGCGGGGGTAAAACTCTTTGGGGGCGCTGACGGCTTGAAATCCGGGGCCCCCTTTTGCCCCAACATGCAACGTTCACTGTTCCCTGGTGGTTTGATGATACTATGCAAAATTACAACATTATTCCAAAAATAATTTTGAAAATAATTTCAGAAAAGAAACTTGAGCAAAGTTTTAAATTTTTAACAAAATTAAGAAGTGACTTTTGGGAAGCCGCCTCCGCCACTCTGGGTTTGGCGCCGCCTGCGGCCTTTGAGAAGGCGCCTGCCTCCTCTGTCTTTCGGGTTTGGCGTTTCCGGTATCCCTTGGGAAGTAACTAGCTTCCAAGGGCGGGCAAAGCTCTTTGTGCGCTCCAGGGATTCTGATGTTTAAGGACACCGTTTTGCCCCCATCTACATCGGTTAGTGGTGGTTTGATGATACCATGCAAAATTGTGCCTCTGGCGCCCTTTGGGGTTGGCGCCTCCGTGCTGGCTCCGGAGCGCACGCCCGCCAGGAACGGCCCTGGATCTAATCAAACTTCACTATTAACTGATAATAAGTCCCCTTGTGGTGGAGGGACAGTCTAGTAGAAGCTTGTAACAAACACCTGAGTGTGGGTATTAAAGTTTTTACATAGATTGCTTTTTCACAAATGTCTTGTTTTACTCCTCTTTTTGACACGAGCGTATTGACATGTTAATTACCCTAATGGGCCAAACTCACCGCTTTGGCAACTGGTGGCCCCCTCTGGAGCACTTGTTGTGGTCACTGGGGCGCAATCCCGAATTGGCCATTTGTAAAAAAACAGAAAAACTAAAAAGAAAAAAGATCTTTGAAATGACATCACAACTATTGGCAAACAAAAGACTGACTATGCTCTCGCTCTCCCACCAAGTCAAGGTTCACACTACTTCACGCTACAACGTGTATTTGTTTTCTTTTTGGTCATTTTATAGATGAGGTGGGAGGAGGAGGAGGAGGAGGAGCATGTAAGGAAAGAGGGGCTCTCTCTCCCACCACCACTCGAAATAAACGAGGAAATTTGATAAATTCATTCATTAAGGGGATTTTTAAAGCAACACCTAATAGCAAGAGGTTAATTGGTTTCCTTTAAAATGAGTTATTTCTAAATATTTTATTCTTTCCTGTAAATTGGATTGGAAATTCCGAATGTCTAGTGAGTTCTAACAAAAAATCTGATGAGGCACATAACTTTCGGTAATCAAAGTTGTGTTTTGTGCTTGTTACACCAGATTTTTGTGTCGACATATCTAGTTACTTTCCGACAGTAGTTCACAGATCCAAATTTTTTTTTAAAGTAATGAACAGCAAAAATAAATTAATTTTTTCTGTTTATTATTATTCTAAGATTTTTTTTTTTTTGCACTTTGAAGGAAAATTGAAGAATCTAGTTAAACAGAGAAACAACAACCTTGAATATATTGAAATTGGGTCAAAGGGCAAAGAGGCTTGAATAAATAAGCAGAAAGAAAAAATTTATTCTCAGCTATATATGGCTTTTAAAAAAGAAGGAACAAATGATGAAATGAATACGAATAGGGAATATGAGCATTATGAGAAACGGGCTTCGCGTCTAGAGAGGGGGGCTACGCCCCCTGGACCTCGCCAGCTGGCTCGGGCCCACCTGCGGCGGACCCTCGCCTTTTCTTAATTATGAAAAGAAAATTATTATTATTCCATTCCAGTCCAGTGCCTGCTTGAGGATTTGTTTACATTCAAAGAATACACAACTGCAAAGAATACTTAAATATTTCTCTATACATTTCCTATGGGAGAAATCGTAACTTTAGGAATTAATAACTCAAAAAGTTATAGGAATTTCGGGACCTGAGTATTTTTCCGGGACTCTCCATAACGTCCTCTATAAGACTGCAAAATTTCGTTTCAAAATTCCAACGGGAAGTTGGTCAAACAGACGGAGGGACGGAAGGACAGAACAGACAGACGAACACACCGCTATTATATATGGACCCTGTTATGCAATGGTGTGTCAAAGACCAAACATCGAGTTTTGAGAAAATCAACAATAAAGTTTTTTTGTTTACATTGGAATATATATAATTTTTCTTGTCAATTGTGCAAGTAATATTAAATATAAATTTTGTTAGGACATATTTTATAAAAAATACTATTAATTAAAGCATTTGAAACAATATTCCGTGCTTAACTCAATTTTGAATTTTTTGGTCTTTGACACACCATTGCATAACAGGGTCCATATATAGTTTATCCCGAGGCAGCCTATTTGCAAAAAAAGAAGAACCTTATTGATAGTCTTATTGGAAATTTAATTTTTTTTGTTAGCTTAGAAATAAACTTTGAAGAATACTGAGGAGGGTGGTTTTGGGGTTTAAACCTGGACCAAGACTAGATATTTTAACAAATTTGAATGTTTTTGAGACACATGATCTCTACTTAGCATCAAGCCACCGGACCCTCCGGTCTTGGATTTCTCTAACAAAAGAATTGAAGAGAGAAGTCTTTAAAGACAAATTTCTCAGCAAAGCTTGTTATAACATCAAGTGGACGGATATCTTGATCTGCTCTAATACCCCATTGTAAGCAGCAAGCTCTTGTAAGAAGTCGCGGGATTGATTATAGTTAAATAGTTACAGTTTCCCAGGGGCTCTGAGACCTTTGGCCACGAAAATTTTGTCCCGCCGCATTGAATTATTTTAATTAATCAATCATTAATTAAAACAATTTTGTATCTCAAACTTGGCGTATCGTATAAGCTGATTGCATTGCTTTGTATTTTATACAAATAATTTATGTATAATACACATCTACTGACAACTCCGGAATATGACTCAATGCTTTGTCATTTAAGCTCAGACTCTCGATAAATGGACTGATGATGGTTATATTTCATTAAAACCGAAACTGTTTCCTCAATAGAGAGTTTCATTTCGTGGAGACTAACTACCTGGCTGCTTGCTCCTTTATCCTCTTATTGTTTATAAAATAGCTCACACCCAGACAGTGGCGGATCTAGAGGTGTTTCTCGGGAGGGGGGGGGGGTTAATCTGGAGAGACTAGTCGCACAGCACACATTTTTTTCTTAATTTCAGTAATTTAAAGGCGCATTCTGTACTTGTTTGCCAGAATATAAATTTAAATCAAATTTTTAAGTATTAATTTTTAAAATTTTACATTAAAAATACATTTTTTTTTTTGAAAAAAAGTATTTTTTCAAATCTCAGGGGGAGTAATTAGGGGCCATTCATTAATTACGTAAGGGTCTTGAGGGGGAGGGGGGGTTAAGAAAATCTCTACATGTCCTTTTGTAGGAGGGAGGGTCGTAAAACTTATTCTTACGTAATACTTTTTGAATCAAAATTCATTACAAAGAATCTAATTTCATTTTGGATTCCCAATAGTTTCCTTTATTTTATAGTGTACAATGTAATTTAAATTCTATTTTAATAATTATTATTGCTTATTGAAAAAAAACATTTTATTATTTAGAAGAACGAGATAAAGTCTTACGTAAGAAAGGGGAGGGGTGTTCGAGAAATCTTATGTATACTTACATGGGGGTAGGGGGGGGTCAAAAATGACTAAAATTGTCCTTACGTAATTAATGTATGGCCCCTTACCCCCTTTACCCCCCCCCCCCTGTACCCACCCTTGGATCCAGAATTATATCTATTTAGGGAAGCGAGTTTTATTCCGATAGTCCCTATCCTGAGAGTTTTTGTCAGAATAGGCCTATAATCAATTAATTTGTCCTACTTAATATCGAATGAATCATTTTTGCAAAAACAAATAATTTTAATCCAAATAATGAGAGTCAAAAAAAAAAAAGAATAGATAATAAAAAAGATAGATTGATCAAAAAGTAAATTGAGAAAGTAGGACATTGCACAGTTCGGAAATGACTCGGCGCATCCCAAATCGGAACTCGCAAGTCGCCGGCATTCATTCATTCATTCATTCATTGCGTTCGATACTCGGTAGAATTCATTTCCCATTTTATTAAGAGTAAAATACTCATTTAGGGCTTTCTTATCTTCACATTTCCCATTCATACAATTATTTTTTCTTATCAATGAAGAAATTTCGTTTCCTTTATCCGAAGATAAATAAATAATCTATTCAAATATTTTTTTTTTTTTTTGCTGATTTATATAAATGATTCATACCTATATTATAGTTTTAGATTATTAATAAAAAAATAATATTTACATTTGAAAAGATGTCATTAATAAGAATTTTTATTGACGTTTTCTAATGAGAAATTAATGACGTGCAGAGATTCCAGGTGCAAATGCCCTCATTTGTATTCGGGCTTGTGGTCATCCTAGAATTAGAGAATAAAAATATATTAATAGACGAAACAAGACAAGAATACAGCCGTAAATCTAGAGGTTTACTTTGCTTAAAACCTTTTTGCAGATTGAGATGCAAGGTAAAGAAATAAAATAAAATTTTTTAAATTTTATTTGTCAGGATTTATTAGTGCTGACGACCAACTGCAGTACATTGGTTTCCGTTACATTGAACCATCTTCAGGTCTGTAAAATTAGATAATTATTAACAATGCAAACAAGACACTCATATCGGTCATTTTTTAAGGACATTAACAAAAACTCAACACCTGTTTAGAATACAGCCAACTGGGCATTGAAATTTATTCAAATAGGATTTGGTGGTGAGTTTTTTGTTAATGTCCTTAAAAAATGACCGATATGAGTGTCTTGTTTGCATTGTTAATAATTATCTAATTTTACAGACCTGAAGATGGTTCAATGTAACGGAAACCAATGTACTGCAGTTGGTCGTCAGCACTAAAGGTGGAATTCCGAGCAACGCGACAGAGCGGCAGCGTCAATAGCGTCACTGTAGCCGTGACACTGCCGTGACGTCATTGCCGCTCTGGCGGCAGTGACACTGCCCCGTTGTTCTCGATCGGCCGCTGCCGGAGCGTTGTCATAACAAAACAATAAACAAAATGGCGGACTTCAACGAAAATGAAGATGAAATATTGATAGGATTAACATTTTTTAGGTAAGGACAATAGGTCGCGTTTGTTTACTGACGCCGACATCGGAAGCCACAAGCGCGACACTGTCGCGGCTGCAGTGACGCTATTGACGCTGCCGCTCTGTCGCGTTGCTCGGAATTCCACCTTAATAAATCCTGACAAATAACCTCTCGTTGTACGGCTTCTAAAAAAATATATTATTTGAGTATAAAGCACCCGAGTTTGGCGTAGTAGGTAGCGTGTATACCTCCTATACCAAACGTCGCGGGTTCGGACCCAGCCAGTCCGATGAATGCCTGAACCCACAATATATAGAGTAAGGTGGGGCAAAAGTCCGCAGTTTTTCTTTGGGAATTTTTTTTTGACCTTCCTATGAAAGATGCAATACAAATAGGAACATCCCCTGAAAGCCTGGTTTCTTGACTATCTTACATAATTTTAAGGGTTTCCAAATCAGTAACCCAAGAGCAGTAGAGGCATCTAAACAAAAATTTTCATTTGCGGACTTTTTGCCCCACCGAGCGGGGTAAAAATCCGCACTACCGGGGCAAAAGTCCTTAGATGCAAACAATTGCTCCTGCAGCGAACAACCGTCTCGAACCAGGGTATAAAAAAAGACTTAATAAGAAATACATTAGGTAGATATAGATATGTTTTATGTATTTATTTTATTTATTAGCAATACACAATAACAATTAGTCCCCAGTAAAAATACTAGGTAGGAGTATTAGAAACTCGAATACCATTAGGTGACATTGGCTCCATTGGAGATCCATTGGGCCTTTTGCCCCGTCGAGACCGCGGATTTTTGCCCCATTTAACTATTTTCATCGAAGTGTTACAAAAAATTTTTATTGTTAACTGTAGAGAAGAAAAAGGTTTTAAAATATTTATTTAGGATTATCAGCTTGCAATCAAAGACATTAGATAGTTAGAAAAGTGCATGCTGGTACATGTTGCAACCATGAGAATTTCCATAAATATTAGATGGAAGGTGACAAAAACATAAATTTGCTCATTGTTAACAATCGGCTTCAAACACGTTATTGAATTTCGAATCATCATCTGTTCTTGTTATTACCAACCTAACAAAGTTGTTTAGAACAACGCCAAGTCTAGGGGTTGTTTAATTAAAAATAAATGCAAAAAAAGACCTTTTTGATATTCTTATTAAATATTAATTTTTGGCTCTTGGTTCTCAAGAGGCAACCAATTCTCCAGGAACATCAAATGAAACAAATTACTCTGCAGATTGTCCATTGTTACGACAGTTTTTAAAACATCCACCACATTTAGGGAATTTTAAATTGTTTTATTTTAGTGACATTTAAATTTGTCAAATTTCCTTTTTATTTTTTTACCCTCGAAATAAGCCTTCTATTTTTCTTATCTTAGCCATCTTCGTTGCCATGCACGGGTGTGCTTCCCGCTCTCTTTTCATTCCAATTTGATTCGTTGAATTGTACTCATCTCGCGTGCATTCTCGATCCTCTCGGGGCTCTCCAACGCCGACAACAAGTCACCCCTGGCGAACTTGAGTACATCGGCTTTGCATCCTGCATCTTTCCATTTTGCTTCGTCGAATTGCACTCATCTCGCGTGCATTCTCGAACATCTCTTGGGCTCTCCACTGTCGGCTACAAGTCACCCCTGGCGAACTTGCAGTATATCGGCATTGCATCCTGCTTATCTATGGAAGGTTGAAAAATATACTCAACCGTCTCCATCCCTTGAATTTGGTGACACTATTCATCGCCCCGCTCTTTCGTTCCATTCGATAACGAAAAGAGATCTTCAATCAACGTGGAACCTCGGCCTTGCTGTCTCCCGTCGTCCGATGAGTAGAACCAATTCTCTATATATTTCATTTCACCTCTCTTTGGTTTTCTTTCTATTTAATTAACCATATTAAAACTTATTAAAGAACTCTTGAACTTAAGAAAAGAAATTAAATAAAAATATCTTTTTCTTTATATAATTACTTAATACGCATTACAAGCGTAATTACTATCATCTGTTGATTTGTTAATTAAACACCTAGAATTAATTAATTAAAAACTCTATTTAATTGTTATTTGTTGTTATACATATATTTTTTTTGTTTTATTTAACATAAAATATAAGGATAATATATCCATCTAACTCAAAAAACTTATCTTCTAGCTGCTAGCTGATTTGTTGATGAAGAATATACTTTTTTGTGTTCATTATTAATAATAAAGTTAAAAAATATATAAAGTATAAAGAGTATTTTTTAATGTATTAGGATGTAAAGGCGATGGCAGTCATATAATACTCTCAGCAACGTTCATAGGGAATTGGAATTTATATGGCTGTTTGCACCTTTACATCTTATTTAGTATTTCAAATCTTCGTTACTTCACTGTTCTAAAAATATTATAAAATCCTAATAAATACTAACCTTAAAGTCAAAAATAGTTTTTCTTCGGGACCAATACATTCTCTTGTCGTTTTTGGTAAGAGTTCTTCATTCACTAGAGATAAAATAAAGTTAAATTGTCTTTTATTAAAACGGCAAAAATTCCTTAATATTTCTTGATTTGAATTTAAATGATTTTGTATTAAAATTTTATAATAACCTTCATTTTTTCTACTTAAAAAGATCTGGTCTATAGGGCCTCTTTTAAAAGTCATATAATAAAATAATAAAATTTCATCATCCTCCCCGTTCTTCTTCTATCATTTGAATGAGTTCCATGGTTGATTCACTCTTTGTAGAAACTATAGTAAACTATTTGTTCAGGATTTTAGGACAATAGGTCGCGTTTGTTTACTGACGCCGACATCGGAAGTCGCAGCGCGCTGCAGTGTCGCTATTGACGCTGCCGCTCTGTCGCGTTGCTCGCAATTCCACCTTAACAGCTGTTTTGCCGATCGTGCAATATCTGGGAACATTGAATTACTGAAAAGAAAACAACTGGAAGACATAAAATATTAATTAAAGTAGCTATTTTTATTTATCATTTATTTACAAAGCTTAAAATATAAAATCTTTCGTCCTTTATTTCATTTTCTTAATGTATTATTTAATTAAATTTTTATTTATTAACGCAGGGTAAATGGTTTTTTAGATGATTTTTCAGCGTAATAACTGTCTAGACTGACATAAAACTGATCTCTGTGATTATAACTTGAAGTGTTGCACTCACTGTCCATTATGTCAAATTATTATAAATTTATATAAAAATTATGTCAGTTAACGAGATATGTTTATTTACTTAGAAATGTTTTATTTAGTTAGTTAGAAGCAATAAATAAATAACAATAAATCACAGTATAAGGTTACAATCAGCTGATGTTGAGTTTTTTTCAAGATCTTTATTTGCTTTACAAACAGTACACGATCGGCAAAAGCATGAAGTATTTAATTTAGACATTTCATGTAATTCTCGAGCATTACACGATCTGTCTAAGGCCCAATTGCATTTCATGAACTGTCAAAAATTTTTAGCCAGATCATGTAACTGTTTGACCATTACACGATCTGGCTGCAGTTCATGAAATGTCTAGACAGTTCATGAACTGTCTAATTTCACGATCTGTCTACGACATATTTATTATTAAATAAAGAATTCTTTATAAAACAATTTATCATCTGTATGAATCTCATACCCCATTGTGATGGGGATTTGACTTTATTTTCAGGTGCAAATAAGGAGAATCAAACTCTAACAACACTTTGATACTTGCTTAAAATATGGATTCAGAATTAAGAAACCATTTAACGTTTAAAATGAAATTATTGATTAACCAAATCTAGTATAATATTTTTTAAACGTCAAGATTAATGATTTTAGATTGTTTAAGATAAATGGCATATGACACTCGGTAAGTAATCTCTTTAGAGCGATCTTAAATAGGGAAATAAATTATTTCATTAAATTAAAAGGGGTAAGTAATTTCTTTCTCCATCTTAAAATGCCTTATCAACGATCACCAGCTTTGCACTTAAAGGTGTTTTATTATTTAATCATCACCCTTCGTCTAGTAAACATTCTAAATTAATGTTAACTCAAAATTACAAATTTCTCTTAATTTTTTTTTTAAATATTGCTTCCTCTAACGAAAGCAAAATGTGTGATTTTATTGAAGCTGTTCGACAATATTTCAAACTTGAATGCGTTTTTATCATGAATTCGGATCAAATTCATACTGCAACAAGTATTTATTAATGCAAATATAAAGTGAATTTTATTTTTGATAATATTTATTATTATTTTTCTTTTTTATTTAGATCTCCGTAAAATGATGTGCACATCTAATCAGAATTTGGTTGGATGGCTTCCTTTAGAGCGACTCATCTGTCCTTTGTCCAGAAGCAGATGCACTTATGGATCACGGCTCATCTTTATTCCACAAACGATACATTATTCTGAACTGGCTAAGGTAAATACTACAAAATGAATGTACACCACTGAATGGAGGTATTTATACATCATCGCTTCGGAAATGCCCGTTTCCTAGTCACACTCACAGGTCACAGGAGCTCTGACTTTTTTTTCACTCAGAATGATTACTCTACCTTTTTTCTTTCGCTCTTCTTCAGACTAAAGACGAATTTTTCTATCGATGGTAATCGGAACGTACTGAACGAACTTATCTCCGGTCTGTAGTGACCTGGGGGTAAAGTAAGCCAAAGAAATAGACGAGGACTCGAGATATAATGTTTATTTATTTTCAATAACAATAATACAAATACATCAACAATACTACTCTTAAGACTCCAACTCGCCGTGCCGTGTCACACACGGACCACCGGACGAGACACTACCACAGGCCGGACTTATATACCAGAAATGACCGGATATTGACACGGAACGGCTTTGACAATAATACACGGTGTCCTAAAAAATGTACTCACACTTCGAATGACGAGAAAAACATTATTGATAACAGGTCATTAGGAATATCGCGACATTATCTTTCAATTTCTAATTTCATTGCATCATTTGTTCTTTGACTGGTGCGATTAACTTTGTCTTTGAGACAGTGGCGGATCCAGAGGAGTTTCTCGGGGAGGGGTGGTGTAACTGGTCGCACAGCACACAATTTTTTTCTTATTTTCGATAATTTAAAGGTTTTCTTGTTTACCAAAATATATATACAATACAAATTTTTAATAAAAGGTGGCACGTATATTGTGGGAAATGTATTTATTTCGTTATAATGAATTCAGGAAATTTCTACACTCTTTTACCACTGAGGAAGTCCGACCAACGGCGATGAAACCTGTGGTCTTAGGAAAAAAATAAATAAAATGTTTATTTTGTTGTTTTCTAAACTAGGAGAAAAATCCTTCATATTAATATACCGGGTGGCTCATTAGTACGGGATCGGTATATTGTGGCTATATCGTTGCACTTTTTTTAAAAGTTTGGCCTTGCAGTAAAGTGTAGGGCTTTTAAGGCTACAAAAATATTTGCCCACACTGATCGCTAATCGTATACAGGGTGTAACGATACAAAGATATGTTTTTTTTTTCAATGAAACGCCCTGTATATTATTGCATATTGGGATTGTCCGGTCAATTTTAGTGGGACTTTATTAAGCATACCGGGTACTTAGGGCCAGCCGTTTAGGTGTTAATTGACATTTTGTGAAAAACCCTTTCATGACTAGCTACAAAATCATCAACCATTTAGGAAAATAAATCAAGTTATTGCTTTTTTGCCAGAAACACAAGCAATATTTTCAAGCTGTGGCAAATAACAATACTCTAAAGGTAAATAAAAAAGGGGAAGTAAAAGAAAAATACTTTTAATAAAACAAATAGGCCTACAAAAAAAAAAAAAAAAAAATACAAAAATCAAAACAAGATTATTATAACAGATTTTCAAAAAACATTTTTGGATTCTATAACAAAAAGAACGTTTAATCCATTCCATTCCATTTCGTTGCTATTGATGATGAATCCAAGGCTTAAGTGATCATTTTACTGTTTTGTTGGATGAAGATAATCTCAAGTTTCGGGCAAAAAAGCAATAACTTGATTTATTTTCCTAAATGATTGATGATAGGTAGCCATAACCTTATGTCAATTATGAAGCTAATAAGAAGTTGCATGCAAACCAATAAAAAAAGATATGTGCTTCCATTTGAAAAAATAAAGTTATTCGCAATCAAAAATGTCAAAGTTCTATCAATAATTACTGGCGCAACAAGAAGCGTGTCATTTCGACACACTACTTTTAAGTTCCGTCATTCATGGTTAACAATGGTTAACAACCAGAGCTTTCTATGTTTTATGGTTTGGGAGATATTCGGCTGTAACTGAACAACTGGTTTTTCACAAAATGTCAATTAACACCTAAACGGCTGTCCTTAAGTACCCGGTATGCTTAATAAAGTCCCACTAAAATTGACCGGGCAATCCCAATATGCAATAATATACAGGGCGTTCCATTGAAAAAAACACAACTTTGTATCGTTACACCCTGTATACGATTAGCGATCAGTGGGCAAATATTTTAAAATTGTAGCCTTAAAAGCTCTACACTTTACTGCAGGGCCAAACTTTAAAAAAGTGCAACGATATAGCCACAATTTACCGATCCCGTACTAATGAGCCTCCCGAGTTATATATATATATATATGTTGGCATTCACTAAGCATGATTAAAGGATTGAAGATTGAGCACCGAAACGTCGCCAAGTTGATGATTGAAAGACATTCAGAGCACCGGCATTTTTGTTTGTGACTGCTTCTACTCTTTCTTCACTACCAGCACTTGTTTTCACAAAAAAAAAAAAGAATCTATTATTGTCAGTTAACTTGTTAAATACATAAAATGAATCCTGAAATTAAATAGATAGTAGTCACGTTTTCTTGCGAAAGAAAATTAGGCTAATAATATTTAAACATTCATTAAGTTGAGAATTTTTTTAGAAAAAATTTTTATTTCATGATGATTCATTTATAAATTAATTTCGAAAGTAAGAAGAAAGAAAAAATGTTTCTTGGATTTATAAAAAAAAAAAATAAATAAATAAACCCAAATTGATTTCCTTTCGAAAAAAGGAGGAAACAAAATTTGTATAAATTACTTTCATTTAAATATCCTCTCATATTAGTCACTTCAATATTCTTCCGTTTATATAAATTGTCATTTGAGATAGATTTTAACTGCAGGCAGGGTCCTTTATGTTTTTTTTTCGGGGAGTAAGAGCGAATTCTTATTTAAATATCCACATTCTCCACAAAAAAGGACCATCTCAATAGAGACTTATACTAAATCTATTCCAAAGTAGTGACTGTGATGTAAATGGATAATTATAGGCAGGAGCAGTCAATAAAAGACTCTGTATGCTGGTTCTAATCTCGGTTCTAATCGTGTTCTTCATTGGCCAAACAAAAAGAGTGTCTCCATATCCGCCTTAGTGAACATGACCGAGACTGCAAGAAAAATGTTAAAACGACAGCCCTGGCAGTCCATAGTACCAATCACGGTCACAAATTCGACTTAGACAATGTTAAGATCTTGGCCACAGAAAATAACACAAACAAAAGATTAATTTAACGAGACTGTGAGTGTTTTTATTGGTGAGGCCAAACATCCCATGGCCCCCGGGAATCGAACCCAGGATCCTCGCCTTTCCGGGGCATAGGCGTGCTATCCATTGCACCAGGCCCCGCTCGAGGGCGCTCGACGGGGCCTGGTGCAATGGATAGCACGCCTATGCCCCGGAAAGGCGGAGATCCTGGGTTCGATTCCCGGGGGCCATGGGATGTTTGGCCTCACCAATAAAAAACACTCACAGTCTCGTTAAATATATCTATGACTTGTTTAGTCCGAATCGGGGTATTTTGAATACTATTATCTTATTCAAATATATAGATCTCGGAAAAATATTTAGCAAAAGATTAATTCTTGAGAAATGTTATATGCCGGGCATATGGTGTTTGTGCTATTAACTTTCAAAGAGACAGTGAAAACTTAAGTAGGGTATATGACGCTATTTTTTCGAAAAATTGAGTAATGATGAATACCGAAAGGTCATTTCATATGTCTTGAATAATTCTCGTATAAATAAAATAATACTCTATTTTTTATATGTTCATTAATAATTACAATCTCGGTTCACAAGTGTAATCATCGTCAAAAATTATTGATCTTAAAGTATACATATATATTTAATTCTTCATCGATAAAAGAACAATGTATATGAAAAACCGAATCACTAACCAACTCTGTGCAAATTGATATAATATCTAATCGTAAGAACAAAAAATTATTTACCTCAATGTTACAATAAGGAAAGTAATTTCGGTTTTGTTGTGTGAAATAAAACTCATTTTTTTTAAAGAAAGAATAAACTTTAATCAATTATATATTTTCCATTTTGTTTAATAATCTTTTGCCATCTTTCTGGCAACTTCATTATTCCGCGCTCATAAAACTTCTGATCCTTACCAGCAAAAAACTGTTCCAAATACAATTTCAAGTCCTCATCATTAGTGAAAGTTTTACCATGTAAAGAATTTTGTAAACTCCTAAACAAATTGTAATCTGATAGTGCCAGGTCAGGACTGTATGGGGGATGCATCATCACTTCCCAACCAAGCTCCATTAATTTCCTACGAGTTACCAAAGATGTGTGAGGCCTTGCATTATCATGGTGGAACACAATTCCTTTGCGATTTGCCAATTCTGGCCGTTTTTCTTTGATTGCTTCATCCAGTTTCATCAGCTGTTGACAGTCGGTTTCTTGGAAGCATCTCAAAATACACAACACCTTTGTAGTCCCACCAAACTGACAGCATGATCTTTTTTTGATGCAATTCAGCTTTCGATGTTGTTTGTGCTGGTTCACCACTCTTGGACCATGATCGTTTTCGAATCATATTACTGTACATGGCCCATTTTTCATCACCAGTGATGATTCGCTTCAAAAAAGGGTTGAGTTCGTTGGCCTTGAGATGGATATCGCAAATGTTGATTCGTTGGGTTAAATGAATCTCATTCAATTCATGCGGAACCCAATTATCGAGCTTCTTAACCAACCCAAGACATTTTAAATGGTTTTCTATGGTGGTGTGAGATACATTTAACCTTTCTGCAATCTCACGAACAGTTATATGGCGATCCTCTTCAATTAAGGCTTTCATTTGGTCATCATCAACTTCAGTTGGTCGACCTGAACGTTGGTCATCTTGAAGGGAAAAATTTCCAGAACGGAATTTCTTAAACCAATTCTGACACGTGCGTTCTGTTATGCAATCAACACCATAAACTTCACATATCTCTTTGTGGGCCTCAGCAGCTTTCTTTCCTTTACGGAAATAAAAAAGCAAAATATGCCGAAAATGTTCGTTTTTGCACTCCATGTTAAATTAACACTAAAATAATAGCTGTAAACGAAATTAAACACAAATTGCTTCTAAAGAATTCTAAATTATATTAAATCAAATTTCAAAAAGAAAAATATCATATTGCAGACAGAAATCTTTTGATTTTTTTAAGTTTTTTTTTTTTTTTTGACTCATTCTCACAAGGGATTCGTGTAATTCCGCATACTATACTCTAGATCGGCCAAATAATGAACCTCTCTTGTCTAAAACTAGCCTGGTGAGTTCAAACTTTGTGGTGGGTCCTCGATCCCCCGGTATCTCGACTTCGAGAAAACACTCGAAAGGGGATGGATCTGATTCGAATAACATCTATATATAAGATATCTTAGATCTTAATTAGAACTCAGAGTGTCCAAAGGCTCTGCACCTTCGTCGGCAATAACGAGGGTGAAATTTTTATTAATAGTGCACTTGTTAGACATTTTGTCTCAAGCTTTTTTCGGTCGAAATCTAAATTTATTGGTAATTTAAATTAAAGGCTAGGAAGTGAATCGCTGTCTCTAGAAAAATGCCACCTCTATACCTTCATTTCAAGTGAAAGAACTCATTTTATTATAAAAAAAACATATTAAATTAATTTTTCTTTCAGATTCATTTTTTTCGCTGTGATATTAACGACATATTCTTCTATCTAATTGATAGAGAGAAATATCCTCAATCACTTGATCAACTTTTCAAGGATATTTACATAACGATCAATACTCGATTTGTTGTCTGTCAATTTAAAAATCAAATATATACATTTACGGAAATTTTTAAAATTGCTGAAAATTCCCAAATTGAAACAATATATCTTGGCCAATGGTCGAAATCAAATGGATTCAATGATGTGAAAAGATATCTTCCTTCAATTTTTCAACAGAGAAGCAATTTAAAGCAAATTCAATTTAAAACTGGTCTCTTTAATGTGAGTATTCAAAGGTAGAGAGGAGTGAAGGCTTTACTTACACACGCCAAAAAAAAAAACTTATTTTTTCGTTCATTGAAATTTAGAGCTATTCCTGGGTAAAGGGGTTTTCAGTTTTTCCCCATCATTATAAACAATATAGTTATAAGTTTGTTAAAAATTAAATATAAGAAAATTTTATGATAAAGATGGTGTTTAGATTAAAGTTAGAGCTGGATAGCGCTAAACCCTGATTTTGATAACTGTTTTGATTATAATTTCGTTAAAAATTAATTATAATCTCATGCACTAGGTAGATATATTCTTGGTTTAATAAAAAGATGACAATTATAATTTATATACAGGGTGGTCCCGAACTCATGGTACAAACTTTAATGGTAGGTACAGGACATCGTAACAATGATTTATTGTATAGGAATGTATAGTCGCAAGTGACGCGGTGAGGCGTAAACAGGGGAAATAAAAGGAAAGAGAAATGGAGTGATCGGTTGGTATCATTGCCGGTAGAGGGCAGTAGATGTCTAGCCGCCGTTGAACATGATGCATCGCAGTAGGGAAAGCGTCATTCACAATTGTGCTGCCGTAGACGATGGGTGACTTTACGTATGCAGAAAAAGCAGACATGCATTACATGTACGGCCGTGCAAAGGGTAACGGCAGAGCTGCGTTACGAATGTATCGCGCGGAGTGAACGTGTACGACAATCGCTCCACCGACGCTGTCAAGCATGTATCGCTACTGGTGGATGCAATTTTGAACACTTACTGTAAACATGACACTTGTCAACAACGCTTTCAATAAAATCATTGTTTTTCCTTTGGGCCGTTATTTCCCCTGTTTACGCCTCACCGCATCACTTGCGACTATACATTCCTATACAATAAATCATTGTTACGATGTCCTGTACCTACCATTAAAGTTTGTACCATGAGTTCGGGACCACCCTGTATATGGGTGATTCTACGCTATTTGAATTTTATTGGTCAGTGGAAAAAATATATGTTAAAATAATTATATTATTGATACTGTATTCTTAAATAATAAAGAATATCGTGTTTTATTGGGGCCATTTAGTCAATTCACGATAACTGTTTGATGTCATCTATTCTGGAAAAATTAAAAGATAAAAATTTATCATAAAAACTGCCAAAGGATAACAATGGCCATGAATAACAGGTATAGTACAGTCTGAAGTAAGAAGCAAGCTAACGGCGTTGAGCATAATTCAAATAATATAGCTTTAGTTATTGTTGGATTGTCATAAAGTGTGTTTGGGCCAGTCGATGCAATATTTATTCTGGTAAATAAATCTCTTTATATTTTATCGTTACGTAACTCTACATATGTACAATGCAATGTTTATTGTATGTAAATGTCATGAATTACGTCGAAACTTTGGCAAGAAAGATGCGTATTGTTTTTTTTTAACGTAATGTGTGGTTTTGTCATTAGTTTGGCTGTCATTATTCAGGCACATTCAAGGGTTCGCATCCCGTCTAATGCGACAAAAATTTATTTCAATTGGATTTAGCTATCAATCCAATTGAAATAAATAGATACGGGGTCTAAATGGCCTTCGATGCCAAAAAATGGAATAAAAAAAAAACTCTGTCAGGGAAAATACCCGCCCACGGGTAGGGACGAAATTTTGTTTCCTTAATATCTTATAGATATAATATGTATGTTTTTTTAATATTAATTCAGCTTTCATTATAAATAGTTAATTGTCTGTCACTTTCCTAGCCTAATTTTCACAATTCTGCCAATAGTGTCTTTCTTCAGGTAACATATTTCTTCTGGTGCTAATAAAACTCAAAAAAATTAAAATATCTTCTGGCCTTTATCATTACAGATACGAAAATAATGTCAACTAAGGAAATCATGAATATTAAATTGAACAGAGTATATTTGGTTTCTGGACACAAAAAATCCAAATAGCGTAGAATCACCCATATATATATATATATATATATATATATATTTCTTTATTTCAGAGCGTATAGGGGCTAAAAAGTTTGCGCAAAAATCACTTGTTTCGGCGAAATAACGCCTTCATCAGAGCCAAATTATTTTATAATATCTCATTCATTTTAATTGTGATAATTAAGATTTTGCAGGCTCCGTTTAAATTTTACATACTTACAAGTTAGTGAAGAGGTAAAATATATAATTTATTGTGTTCTATTTGTAAAATACATCATTGTAAAAATTTGTAATTGTATTCCAGTTAATGTGGCTGTGATCAAGGCGTTATTTCGCCGAAACAAGTGATTTTTGCGCAAACTTTTTAGCCTTTATACGCTCTGAAATAAAGAAATATATATATATATATATATATTATAATTGTCATCTTTTTATTAAACCAAGAATATATCTACCTAGTGCATGAGATTTTAATACATAATACTGGTTCACACTAAAATAATCGTGTTAATAATTAATAAATTTTCACCAATGAATGATTTTTGTAAACTTAAAGAACAAAAGAATATCGTAATTTTTTTTTTTTTTGCATTCAGTGATGTTAAAAAACCTACTAGGGGTGTCCAAAGTTAGAAAAAACCTAGAAAATTTAAAATTAAAAAAATAAATAAAACTTTTAGCTCTATTCTGCTCCATTAAACCACCTCCGATTGGGCTGTAACTTTATATTCCCTAAGTATTTCAACTATCTGCGTATTTTTAAGGGGTACTGCCTTGAAAAAAAAAAATCTAGAAAATTCAAAATAAGAGCCTCTTTTGATCACATTGTTTTTATAAAAATTTAATTTTCTCTAAAAGTAAGAGCAAAACTGATGCTATTATTGGAATTATATACTCAGGAATAGCTCAAAATACCCCAGCACCAAAATCACTGTTGGTCTGTGTTATTTAAATAACATTAAACAAATTGGGACGACAAGGAGAAAGAAATCAGCTTCCTTTTTCTATCTCACCACTTCAATTTATTTCCAAATATTTCGGCTCCTATGCAGGGCCATCTTCAGTGCATTATCAAATTTATAAAATAATTGAGAAAAATTGAGCGCTTGCGCTTTGCCAGTATATCTACTGGATATATATATATATATATATATATATATATATCAGAGACAGCCACGTCACTCCCAAAGCCACGTCCACATGTCCGGCAACAGGTATAAAAGGACCTGCACCTCCGAGTCAGTTGCTCACGGCCTGGGGAGTAGGCAGATTGAGGCCCCGTAGTCAATCTAAACCGAATACAATTACACACACCCAACATTCTTCCAGCTCTCAGAGACCAATCCACGCCTCTGAGTCATTCACCAAATTGACCTGAGGACCAGGAAGACTGCGACCCCGTAAACAACCCCCCTCCACCATTACCTCCTAACTTCCTTCTCTTGAAAATGGCTCCAAAAGGAGAGCCGAAACGTCGAGTAAATCTCAGCACCCCACGCGACTTAACCCGAGAAAACTTATCTTTGCATATATATATATACGTTTCGGCTCTCCTTATATATATATATATATATATATATGCAAAGATAAGTTTTCTCGGGTTAATCTTTGCATACATCCGGTCGCGGAACCCTTCCAGAATATATATGTATACAGCTGTACTCAATTTGCTCTCAATTATTTTACAAATTTGACAATCTCTCTCAAAAATTCATAGATGTCATGAAGATATAGGAGCCGAAATATTTGCAAATAAATTGAAGTGGTGAGAGAGAAAAAGGAAGCTGGTTTTTTTCTCCTTATCGCCCCAATCTCCGATTCTCACCTATACACATTTACTGAATTAAATAAATAACTTTTCTTTCAGAATGCCACAAAACGTATAAAAAGTACAGAATTTATCATCTCAAATTATCAAAGAGAAATATGGTCAGAAATAGCTCAGAGTATGAATATCAGGTAATTAAATTTGCATTAAATTCAAAAATAATACATTTTTTAATAAATATTTATTTCGCAGATATGAAGAGCTCTTTATCGAAGGAAATATTGGACAAAAATTAGAAAATGGATCTTGGTCTGGAATATTAGGAGCTGTTTTAAATAAAACAATCGATCTTGCTACAAGTATTATTCTTCACAAAGAACGAATGGAATATGTTGATTATCTTCGGATCATGCATTCAGAAAAGTAATAAGCTTATATGCTTTATTAAACAAGGTATTCAATTAATCGTGGTTGGCGGAATTGGCGAAAAACCTCAAATTTACATAAATTTGGCAGTAAATCACACAAACAGAACTCTACTCGGACGGTGCCGGCGAGTATGGACTTCTACCGTCAAGAATAACGTGTATCGACTAACAGATCAGTAACAATCGAAGAGGCATGTGCTGCCAGATGTACAGTGAGCTCCACAATTTTGTCTCCACCTGGTATCTAGAGCCTTAAGTATATGGTATATAGTAATGATAATTTTAATGACCAAAAAGGTAAAATAAAATCTGATACAGAATTTATTTTACCTTTTCAAATTTAAAATTATTTCGCTATATACCATATACCAGGGGTTCCCAAACTTTTTCAGTTCCCGACGCCCTTAATATATAAGAATTTTTCCGCGGCGCCCCATATCAAATCTCAGAACAAATCTTATGTTACTAATAGTTTTACTTCATTTCGAATTCAGATACGGATTGATATATCTATACCCTCTTATGTTTGCAATTTTATTTAATAAATAATTAAAACTCCTGATTTAAATTTTTCCGACTAATAGCGAAAAATTAAAGGCGAATACTATTTTTTTGCAATATTCAAAAAATCTTCACGGCGCCCCAAGAGAACAGTCGCGGCGCACAGTTTGGGAACACCTGCCATGTACTATAGCATATCCTTAAGGCTCTAGATACCAGGTGAGGACTTAATTGTGGCGCTCACTGTACTAACAGCCATAGTCCGGTCTTCAGTTCAACGCGGGTGGTGGTCATTTCGAACACAAACTATAACCCTCTCTCAGTGTTAAAAATTGTCAAGTCAAATGTGTCACGAGATATGGACTAGCAAAGACTTTTTTGGACTCCTCCGGAGAGGGTTGTTTGGTTTCTTGATGACCGAGGGGTGATTGGGTCTTGAATCTAGACTGTGATGTACAGTGTGGGACAATATTAAGTCCCACCCATGCGTTTCCTACTTGTGATTATTTCATTGTTTTTAAAAAAATATTATATAATTTTTAATAATTTAATTTAACCAAGTATTTATTAATTTAAATAAGCGAAAAATGTAGGTACCGCCGGGAGTTGCACCACGGATCTTGTCGATTTACGCTCAACATGCCCTACTGTTGGACCACAGTACGCACTCGCTTATTTAAATTATGATAGATCGCTGATTTCAGTCTACTAGAGAAACGCCGCTCAAATCAAGCGTTCAGATTTCTCCGCTACTGAGGCGCGATCTAATAAATACTTGGTTATATGTTTTTCATAATTACCTCATGGACCTACACATGATGATATATATAATTCTTAATTTAATTTAATAATTCAAATCTAGAAAATTTCCAATAAAGATTTTATAAAAACAATTAAATAATCACAAGTGGAAAACGCATGGTTGGGACCTTCACTGTAGCTCTCAGATACAATTAGAATGAAGAATTAATTTGGTAATGTGAAATTGTAAATGTATTATTGCTCTTTAGCTTTAGATCAGAGCATAAGTATCTTAGCAAATAAATAAAGTATAAAGCAAAGAGGAGGCATACTTGCATAAAAGGAAAAAAAAGCACTCATTAAAAAATAATAAATTCCTAGAAACAAACATTCTGCGCAAAGGAATGTTACCACCTGGGAAAGGTTCATTAAAAAAAAAAAAGCCTGAAAATTACCAGAATCTTGTTTTAGCAATTAACAACTTAAAAGAACTGGAAAATATTAAATAACATCAAAAAATGAAACAAGAAGATGCAACTAGCGAATTTTCTTTATAGGATAAACCCACAGCTGACGTTTCGGTTCTAGGTTTGGGCCATCATCAGAGCTGAGGCTGTGTCATAAAGACATATATATTCTTCCCCTAAACGGTGAGAACACATGCGCTTTTGTTATTGTAGTCACGATGGAGATGCCCTTGTCGTTTTAAGTGACTGGACGAATTTCCACTTTGGCTGTGTAACTAGATGGTTCTCGCGTCCTCGTTCGCCCCTTCCTCACGATTCTGATCTTGGCCATCAGGCGATGCATTTCATGCCGATGATCGATGCCTGTCGGTTGATTGGAAGAATATATGTATGTCTTTAATTTATTGGTACATCCTCTCTTCTGATGATGGCTCAAACTTGGGACCGAAACGTTAACCGTGAACTGATCCTAATAAAGAAATTCCCTAGCTGCATCTTGTTTCCTATTTTAACCAACACATCTCTACTCTACAGCCATAAATCCCCTTGAAACATTCCCTTATTCACTTGTATGACATTTTTCCATGTTTGATTTGATTTAATAAATAAACTCAGAGTCTCTAATCTCTTGTGAGTAAATTTATTTGGCGACAACCCGATCTAAGGTTTTTAAGCATCTTGAAAACCCTTTATACCATTCTTAGCCCATAAACCTGTTTATTTCTTCTCTTCTGTTTTAATCAATGAATTTAAGAAGCAAAGGTTCCTTGAAATTTCCAAATATTTTCTTAAATAACAAATTTTGTCTTTTTTTTTTAGATATTTTGTTTTTCTCAGAAGACCGAAACTTCGAGTGATTAGAGCAAATATCGTCGCCTATATTCGACCTTTCAGTTATCAAATTTGGATTTGTTTATTATTTGTTCTTTTTACACTCTCTTTATGCAATTATACAATATTTTGGTTTGATCAAACTCAACAAAAATTTAAATCTTTTATTTCGGAATCTCTTTTCAATATATTAAGCATTATGAGTCAACAAGGTATGTTTCTATTTCTTTTTCTCTTTTTACTCCTCCCCTCTCTATTTCACAAATTAATATTTTTGCAGCTATGGGAAAGATAAAAATAATTGAAGCTTAATGAGCCGAGAGAATTATAGAACCGAAACTCCTCAACCACGATGATTTTTCGGCATGGGTGTAGGAAGCGAAAAATAAAAAAACACAAAGTTTTATATTTTTCCAAATAAGTTTAATTCCTCACAATATTCTGGCGTGATGCCTGCTTTTAGCACTCTAATTTGTTCAAAGTAAACGTGCCGGCCCGCCACGACACTCAGTAAAGAGCACCGCGATGGGTGACAAGAGAATGTTACTGAACCGTCGAACGCTGCTTTTAAATAAAAACAAACGTCCAAACAGTGGCAACAATTCCACTGGCAGGACGTTCCGCAGCATGCCATAAATGGCGCACCGACAATGCGGAACATAGTCCCAACTACGAGCTTTTTACGCACTGTCGGTGCGCCATTTATGGTGTTTACTGACATGCTGCGGAACGTCCTGCCGGTGGGATTGTCGCCACTGTTTGGACGTTTGTTTTTATTTAAAGGCTGAACAAATTAGAGTGCTAAAAGCAGGCCTCACGCCTGAATATTGTGAGGAATTAAACTCATTTGAAAAAATATAAAACTTTGTGTTTTTTTATTTTTCCCTTCCTACATTCTTGCCGAAAAATCAGCGTGGTTGAGGATTTTCGGTTCGATAAAAATAATAACGAATTTTTTGAAAATTATTTAATCTTTCGGCACGATGTACAGTGAGGGACAATATTAAGTCCCACCCATGCGTTTTCTATTTGTGATTATTTCATTGTTTTTAAAAAAATACTATACATTTTTTAATGGAAACTTTCATGGTTCAAAGCTAGAAAATTTCCAATAAAGATTTTTCTTTTTTTTTTTTATAAAAACAATGAAATAATCACAAGTAGAAAACGCATCGGTGGGACTTAATATTGTCCCTCACTGTACGATTATCAGGTCGGTGTTAATTTGATGTGTTGAATACAGTGTGTGTTGACATTATTTGTTGTTTGTATGGTCTGTGTGTGTGTCACAGACAACAAAAAAACAAACAGACCAAACAAACAACAAATAATGTCAACACACACTGTATTCAACAGATCAAATTAACGCCAACCTGATGATGGTACATCGTGCCGAAATCGATAGTCGAGAGAATAAATAATTTTCAAAAAATTCGTTATTATTTTTATCTTTCCCATAACTCCAAACAAAATAACGAAAAATGGAGACCTTGATCATGAATAATATTTTGCACCTTTTTGTGTTCTAGGCGCCAGTTATAAACCTGTCCAAAATTACAAGACGAGTGGTCGTTTTTTAATTTTCGTCACTTTTATGATCTCTTTGATAATTTATCAAAGCTATTCAGCTTCGATTGTTTCCTCTCTGGTGGTATTAGATGAACTTTTGCCCTTTAAAAATATCGAAGGGCTAATGAACTTTGGAGGGTATAAAATCACCATTTACTCCTCATCTGGCTTTATTAAAGACATTAAGGTATATTAGTGAATTTTAATTTCATTTTTATTTCAAATGATTCAACTTCTTTTTTTTTAGGATAATCCTGATCCAACCTTGCATCGATTATATAGAGATTATATACAAAGTTTAACCGATTTTCCGGAATTTGGATATGGAATGCGTAAGATGATCAAGACACCGAATTATGCTTTTATCAATCTTGAATCTGAAGGGAAATTTTTTCTTTATGAAAATCCAGGAGAAGATATATATTATTTCCCTTTAATCAAACAACCAGTGATGATGACAATTATTTTGAGAAAATTTAATCCGTATAAAAGATTTATAAATAATAAGTAAGTAATATTAAATCGATATGTTTATACTGTTTCTGTTTACTTGTATGAAGCCGGAAAAATTTACTTCTTACCATCTACGACACAAACAAATTTTTTTCGGCATCTCTCACAAAATTCGACTTTTTTACCAAATGCAATTTCCATATTATTTTTTTTTTTTCATAAATAACACAGATTTTGCTAATCGACCACACTGAATTCATATCTGAGTTTAGAAAAGTTCTAATACAATTTTAAGATATTCAGTTCCAAAGTGCCTTTCAAATTAAATAGTATTAAGGCGTGTTGAAAAAAAAAATTCCTATTGTTCCATTGGCTATCGTTTTGGCCACTTGTCTAGCCCATCTTCAGAGCCGGAGAATAAATGAAAATTGAAATTTCACCGACACATATTCGCCGCTGGCTCTGAAGATGGCATAAAACTGTGACCGAAACGACAGCTAATGGCACAATAAAAGAAATAATTTTGGCTGCTTATGTCTTGAAATTTTTTTTTTACTCCGTCTTAATCATTCTTGCCAGAAAGACATACCTTACAATTAAATAGTATAAAGAACTTGATGTTTTTTGGTTGTGGAGATTTAATCAGGATTCGCAGGTACTTTGCAGGCAGGAAATTAAATAAAAAAATCTTTTATTTAATTTCTATTTGCCGTCGTTTCGATCACCAATCACGACCTTCATAAGGGCAAATATTGTCAATTATACACTATCTTAAGTATTTTAATATTCATTGTGATTAAATATACAATTTCTTTTTACTTTGATATGTACAAAAATATTATCATTTACTTGCTACTCGCATATTTACCCTGATGAAGGTCGTGATTGGCGACCGTAACGTCTGCAAATAAAAAATAAAATATTTTTTATTTAATCTCCTGGCTGCAAAGTCCCTGCGAATCCTGATTAAATAGTATAAATATTTTCGAGATTTATATATTTGAATCAAGATAGTATTCAAAACCTCCCGATTTTTTTCGGACTTAACGTGACAGCACGCCTATGCCCCGGAAAGGCTGGAGATCCTGGGTTCGATTCCAAGGGCCATGAGATGTTTGGCCTCGCCAATAAAGAACACTCACAGCTTTGTTAGATATATTAAATAGAATGTTTAGTTCTCGATGGCTGTTTTCGATATCTTCGGAACTCATTATCTTAAAATCGTATTAAAATTTTGCAAAAATAATTTTATATATCCTGGAGCTGTATTTATTCTCTACCTTTGGTGGTGCTAAGTTATTCATAAATTCTTTCACCCATTCATCCGTACTTGCTTTTTTCTGGGAATATTTGATGGTATATAGCTGATATTATTTAGTTTAAAGGTTTCTGAATTTTTTAATGAGCTAGCAGCTAGTAATGTTTCAATTTAATTAATAAATATAAATGGAAACACTACTAGCTGCTAGCTCATTGGAAACATTCTGAAACCTTTAAATGGAACATTTAACTATATTCCACATTACTTATTCTTGTATTTTCCAAAATCTTCTTTGTTAATTTTAAAAACCTCGTCTGGGCATTGATTCTTAGGTACAGTGAGAGCAATATTAATTCCCACCCAAGCTACATGTGATTATTTCATTGTTTTTAAATAAATATTATATATACTTTTTAATGGAACCTTTCATGGTTCAAGCATAGAAAATTTCCAATAAAGATTTTCAATTGCTTTTATAATAACAATTAAATAATCACAAATAGAAAACGCATGGGTGGGACTTAATATTGACCATCAATGTACAGTGAGCGCCAAAGTTAAGTTCCACCCAAGCGTTTTCTACTTGTGATTATTTAATTGTTTTTATAAAAGAAAATGTGAAAATCTTTATTGGAAATTGGTTTGAATAATGAAAGTTTCCATGAAAATATAATATATACTATTTTTTTAAAAATAATGAAATATTTATTGAAATTCTTATTTAAGCCATTTGGTATCCAAACGGCTTGAATAAAATCATCGGACTGCGATCTGAACCCTCAGCTCTTGGTAAACAAGGCAGGCGCGCTACCAACTACACAAAGCTCGAGGGTCGGTCCACCTTTACTTTATATCATAACTGTTCTTCATAGGAATAGTTCATATTTTTAAAAATTCAAAAAATATTCTTATAGACAAAAATCTTTTCTCTGATTCGGAGGAAATAAAACAGCAAAATAATTTTTTTGCCTGCCTGGCACCGGCCTTCATCAGTGCAAGATTTAATAGTCCTTTGTCTGATATTTTTAATACATATTTACATGGAAAGATGAGTAGAATTCATTTTCTCGTCCAATGTGTTTTCTGTTTTCTCATATCCAGTGCAAGAATACCTTCTCGAGTTAGTCGAGCTAAGACTTTCTTTTTTCTCATGATTCCTTGGTTTCTTCTCACTATAAATTTAATTTTTTTTTTTTTTTTTAGAATACAAAAAATGATTGAAGCCGGGATCATTAAACGAATTCATTCCCATTCTTTACAAAGACAAACTTCGCAAAAGGCACAACAATACGAGAGTCTTGATATCTCTCAGATAACTCTTCCCTTATCACTTTTAGGTATTGGTCAAATATTTTCTATTCTCATTTTATTCTTTGAAATTATTATTGGCAAGAAAACTAGAAAAAATAAATACAATTTCACAATAACAAATTAAACTCTTGACTGATTATTAATAATAAAACAATAAACATTTTTTTAAAATAAATCACTTTTTTTCTCCTAACTTCATTAAAATATTCCTATCTGTATCCTTCCATCCTTGACTATGAACGTGATTAAAAAGATTGCTGAATACTAAAGCCCAAATTTTGGCCTACGAGCAAACTTATCAATAGGGTGGGGCGGGGGGGATATACATATAGGGTATATAATCAGAGAAACAAACAAAAATTGGGGAGAGGGAGCCTTCGTCCGGGGCACCTGTCACCCGTAGAGCCTTTACTTGAGGCCTGACAGCAATAGCCACCAAGAACGGAGGATATTCTGGTAGATGGCATTGAAAAACAAGCGTGTGGAACGTCGATAAATAAATAAGAAAGGGAAAGACAGAAATCAGCGAAATAGTAGTTAACATTTATAAAAAAAGTTATTTTCTCTTTTTATACTTATTTAATAATTAATCAAACGTTCAGATATTCAATTTGTCACAAATACTTTCTCTCGTTTTTAAATTATGTTATACTGATGACTACCGGGGGACATTCCACACGCTGATCCCTCGGGCTCACCAACCCGAGTTTTTGCTGCGCTTGGCATCACTTAACTGCAACGATTGTGGTGACTGTTTCTCTTCTCTGTTGCCAGGCTCCCCGGCAGGGAAATACGAGAATTATATTTGTTGCTGGCCGAATGTCCTTATGATTGTTTTCTTCTGATAAGATCTTATATTGAAGTCTTGCAATAAAGTAAAGTAAAATGGAAACTCTCCTCATGGGATTCTTTTTGTTTCATTTGCTGATATACGATGGTCACTTGGAATTCACAAATAAACCACTGTTTAAGGAATTGGATTTGCAGCCAAGGAGAATAAAAAGAGATTAATTAATAAGATTAAGATTAATAAATAACAGCCATTGGACACTTTTATAAACCACTGTCTTCTCACGAAATTTTTATAAAAAATATAATCATTTTATGACTGAGAAAACGATCTGTAGGAGCAATAGGGGTATGACTTATTTACAACTTCGTATCCCAGTATCATAATTTGATGAACTTTTACTAAAGATTTGATAAAATCTTACAATCAAGGTGATTTTATAAAGAAACGTTACGCACAAAATGATTTGAAAATTTTATATATCGGATTTTTTGAAGTCACTGTAAATAGATACAAAATAGAACATAAGCTTTCGACTCGCAGATAACTTTCTTTAAAACTGAGATGTTGTTTCTTCATTAATCGTTTCATTCATTTTGAGGTATTGAGATGATGTTTTTGCTTTAGCTTCAATACCGTGGAAGGATTGGCCGTGTCTTCTCTCTTCTTTGACAACGTTTCTAGGGGGCACCACGTAGAGGTTCCTTCCAGGCCCCCCAAAAGGTGCGAAATTTAATTAAATTAATGCTTGAGAATTCGAAATGAAGTTTTTTGTTTAAACAACCATCTTTTATTTAAATGGATTCAGTGTTATGCGATAAATTTCGAAATTTTGCAAATAAAACGCTGAGTATCAAGAATCTGTTTCTGGGGATGTATAGAAAAATCAAAACAGATTTTTATTTCATATAAGAAATAATAATTTCTTGTTTTATTAATTGCACCTTTGAGTGGTCTTTTAAATTTGTCCATCTAGATTGTTCCTGGTTGACCGAGAAATTCGTGATCTCATTATGAGAGACGTTTCTCCCGATGAATAGAATAGCAATCTGTTTTGAATTCAAATAGCCAAATGCGGTACTGTGGTCATGTGGCAAGGTAGGCCGAATACAAATTGGGAGATCCAAGGTTCGAGTACCGGCGATATCAATTTTCTTTGGCTTTGATGATTTTTATTTTATTTCAAATACGAACTTCATTTGGAGCACAAGTGTCTATGCTGCAGAGCACCAGGTTACTCTTCAATTCAACTCTTCGGAGAAAAGGAAAAAGAAAAATTAACATTTGTGTACAAAGCAACAAAACAATAGAATGTTGAAAATTGACAAAAAATAATATATTTTTCTTCAACGTTTGTTGTAAAATGAAAACAATTTCATTTTCCCAAAGAAGTGGTGGTCGTTGTGTTTATTTGGAAGATGTTTTTATGAACGAAGAGAACCTGGAAAAGAAAAGATGGATATTACTAATAAATAATCGTTGTTAGAGATTTCTTTAAATCACTTACATTTCTCAAATGTAAACTCTGTAGGATTGTTGGAATTTCAATTTATTTCAATGTAACAAATAATATGTATTTCTGTATATATATACGATATAATAGTCTTGCTTGGAAATTTATTTGTTCATTAAAATTTGATGACGTTTAAAATGGCACCGCCTAAAGGAAAAAAAGTAATAATATACAGAGATATTGAATATTAGTAAATGTACTATAATTTAAATAATATTTACTTAAAAAGGATCCTCTTGATTGCGCTCTCTTGAAGATTGAAGAACCGCCGCCGATCAGCCCCCACTGCCCCCAACCGTCCCAAATCTAAAACAAAAGAAGAAAAAAAGAAATAATACACAAATCAAATTAAAAAAATTTCAATTATAATATAATAATTAACTTACCATGTAGACTGCTTCTTTGCGCCCAACGACCTTCTGTCTTGATGTCTAACCTAATGCCCAACAGACTCATTCACAGCTCGTGTTTGAATGTACAAGAGAAATGCATAAAAAGACTCAAAGCAAAGATTTATAAGTAAATAGAAAAGCTAAGCTTTCTAATTACGTATAAACAAATGCTTTAAGCATTTTAATACGCATTAATCTTATCCATTAAAACATGAGATATGAAAAAGTCCATCCCTCTATGGCTGAGGTAGCCATCTAACTCTTCAGCGACGACCCTCTTCTTTCTTGAGACGATCGCGATACGCGAAACACTCCCGAGAAAGCAGGTGAGCTTTCATTTCACATATAAATCGGAACGAATCGGGAAAACGCGCCCAAAACCCCTAGGAAAGTTGAAGAGGAAAAGAAAAGATTCCTACATGGATTTATTTACGCGTAGATCAATTAATTTCTACCCACCTACCTAATCAATAAATACTAGCGAACTAAGGAGCAGAGATTAATTGATCAAATTTCGAACCGAGTTAGGAAGGAAGCCCGAGAAGTACCATACTAAAGATCTGGTTTGGTTGCTCATCTCAGTAAAAGAATGGCGTTGTTTCAAATGCCTGCTGAAAAAAAAAGAACCCTAATAGCTAACGACACATCCTAACCAGAACTCCTAACATTTGAAGACATTAAACTCATTCGTTACTGAAACAACCAGCCCAAATCGTCAGCAGAGACTTCCAGAGGGCTCCAGAGAAAGAAGAAAAATTTCTTTCTCTCACAAATACGAAGCGATGGATAGAGGAATGAATTCTCTTAGTTCTCTTGGAAATTGGTCAAAAGTGAAATGACACTCTCCTGGGAGTCCCTGCCTAATTATGCGATATTCCTGAATATCGCAAACCTATTGGGGGAGAGAAACAAACAACGAACGACACCTATGCCAGTATGAGATGCCAATTCACAATTCACCTCAATCCAAGAGAACGTCAGAGAACCCTTTGATGGCCTAAACCCCCCTTAAATAAAGTAAGTCATCATGCATGCATAAGCGCAGAGATTTTTATTTATTCGCCCTCCTAAATAGCTATTTTATATCCTATTTATAAAGAATTGTGTGTATTTAAATAGCTTAAAATTAAATAAACTTAGAGGTAAGGTAAGGAGAGATAGAAAAAAGATAGAGAGATAGACCCCAAATACACACAATCCTTTGCCTAATATTCTAATAGCTAAGCTCTAAAACATTTGAAACGTCTCATAGAAGATGTTGCATATCCAACGATGAGAGAGAGACAGTTCCGGAACGTTGGATACACTTAAAACTAAACCCTACTTACATTACAATCACAAATAGTTGTACTTCCATTACCATCTCTCTCTTTCCCCTGAAAAAGAAACTCTGAAAAGATTAGAGAAATAACATCCTAAATAATCTAACAATCTAACTAAAATATGAAATTTAAGCCGGATTATAAAAAAAAAAAATAAAAATTTTGAAAATCCCCTAGCTAGCTTACTCTGCGTTTATGCTAAATGAGTATACAAGCCTCAATATTCTGCAGGCGACCACGAACGAAGCGAAGCACTCGTTGCGTTGACACTGCGCCGACTGAAGTGATGAAGTCCTCTGCACAAATCTTCCGTTGATAATCACTTTCACTGCACTGCACTATCACAAGTTCTTTGCTTCTTATCACTGCATAAAACACATCGGATGGCCAAAACTCCAATCTGTAAACAAAGAAGATTCAATTACAACATATAGTTTATAAACACAGATATCTAATAAAAGAGATTTGAAGGCGCATTGATTAAAAAAAGAAAACAAACAAAAACCCTTATGTACAAAAAAAAAAACCCTTAATAGATTAATGAATAAAGCAATTTGTTTAAGTTCAGATAGCCGAAACGTTACCATAGTATTTTTAAATTTATTCTTGATATTAGTATTATTTAATAAATAAATATGAGGGACAATATTAAATCCCACCCATGCGTTTTCTACATGTGATTATTTCATTGTTTTTAAATAAATATTATATATACTTTTTAATGGAAACTTTCATGGTCCAAACCTAGAAAATTTCCAATAAAGATTTTCATTTTCATTTTCTTTTATAAAAACAATGAAATAATCACAAGTAGAAAACGCATGGGTGGGACTTGATATTATGTCCTTCACTGTACATTTAACAATTTTTGTATGTTTATTTGTTGGTAGTTAAAACGTCTCATGCACCCTGGGACAATAACTCAGCCTATCCAGGTCATTGATCTCCTTTCCAATGCACTAGGCCACCAAACCCTTGATCATACTAGGAAATACTCCCATACTGTACACAATTGCATTGCATTTTACAAAGAGAATTGAAGGGAGAGAACTCTTTAAATCTTCCACAAAAGTATTATTATTTATATTTATGCTGCAGCTAGTTTCATATTCGGATTAATTATAGTTAAATAAACCACCATCAAATAAACATACTCACAAAAATTGTTAAATTTACCGCAAGTCCGAATCCATGGATTCATTGAATATTAATATTGTATCACATTCAAATAGACATATATTGTTTTAGAAAGTTCATTCTTGATAAAGAAGCAATTTTTTGATAACTACACCCAACTTTAAAATACTTATGGGGAAAAATAGTGTTTGTCCTTCAGTATTTTAATGTGAAGGAAAAAATGTATTTTATAGGGAGGTATTTTAATGTTGGGGTAGGTAAGTTATAAAAACATTTGATAGCAAATAATATAACTAAAAATCTGGTGTGACTGGCGCACAGCACACAACTTTCTCTTACCTTCGGTAATCGAAAGTTGTGTACTGTGCTTGTCACACCAGATTTTTTGTGTCGACATGTATTTAGTTTCCGGCAGTAGGGTACAATTGAATTCAAGATGTAAAATTTATAAGTATGGGAAAATATTTATATTTTGATACCATGGCAACCATTTCTCCTATCTTTTCTATGGAGTACAAGAGTAAAGTGGTCTTCAGAAGATTTCAATCACAAAATGAGAATATACATTTTATAGAGAATCTAAAAAATAATTGATTTTTGAATTTTAAAAAAAATCGTTGGAGCAAATTTTGAGAAAATCGAAAAAAACTGAAAAAGTGAATCAGTAAAGTGCTAGTACTCTTTGGTCGATTTTGTTCAAAAGCTTCGTGTCACGTCCCATGGGGGTGCCTAACTTAAATATAAAATTTCAACTTCCTAGCTCTTTTCGTTCTTGAGATATTTTGTTCACAGACAGACACACAGACAGACACACAGACAGACAGACCATGTCGCGAAAACCACTTTTTTGGATTCAGGGGACCTCAAAACGTGAAGATCCATCAAAATCTCGACATCGAATTTTTGACATGAATCCAATACTTTCTCTCTATATATATATTACATATATACATAGGTAAGAGAAAGTAATAATAATAATGAGTAGTGAGGAGATTCAAGGAGGCCAAAAGCAATAGAGAAAAATTTACAGTGCGCGCCAAACGGATAGCGCCACCCATGTTTTTTTAAATATTTTAACTTATACTTATCCGTTTTTAATTCTAATTGCACTGTTAAAAACAGAATTAAACAAGAATTCAGATGAATAAACTCAATAACGGAAATTGTCAAAACCAAAAATTTTATTTAGGAATAATAAAATAGAGGGTGCGACAAACGGATAGAAACACTTTAAAAAAGTCATATTTTCAAGTGATTTAGGGCACTTAGAAAACTGTTAATAGCTTAATTTATCACCTTTTCATTCAATAACTTGAAAACATCAATTAGGATTTGATTAAACAAGTTTATGTAGATAGTTTAGTTGAATTTTGCCCCATTCTTCAAAAATGGCTTCAAAAGGTTACTTTTAGCAGAAAATTGACCCCCATTTCGATACAATGCTCTTGAAAGTAGCCCCCAAAGGTTCACAATTGAATTAAGATCAAGAAAATATGCTGGCCATTCCATAACTTTGATCTTTTCATGTAACAAAAATTGTTTAGTAACAATTGCTTCGAGAATTGGTGCATTGCCTTGCTGAAATTGAGCCCACTCTTCAGGATTATAGCTAAAATTTTGCACGATAAATGACAGTAGATAATTCGAAGTAGTATTGCAGTAAGTTTGTGCAGTTTGTTTTCCTGTCAACAGCGCTAACTCTCCAAGACCGTCACTAGAAAAGCATCTTCAAACCATAACACTTCCAAAACCACTATGACGGCTAAAAAATGTTTGTTTTCCTTGACAAATATTATACCAGTAATATTCAAGCCCATCAGGACAATTTAAATTGAATTTCTTTTTTATCAGACCTCACAATTTGGCTCCAATTTATTTTGGAACTTAACATGGACTTTGCCCATTTCATACCAACTTCTTTATTCTTGTTACTAAGCTTAGGAGCCTTGTTTCGCTTTACTTACTGGAACACCATGCTATTCTTGAGATACCGTTAAACAGTACCAACCGAAAAATTAAACTTTAAGCTCGTTACCAAATTTCTAGCATGCATACCAGTGATAGAAGCCTTCTATGCCAATCGCCTCTTGTCTCTTTCTGAGAATTTGCAAGCGATTGTGTTTCCATATGAAGTGACATACTTGTTAGGATCTTTCACAAAGTTAGAAATGACCCTGGTAGACCGAACTACTTGGTTACATATTGTTCGATATGACAATTTAAGGTTGTTATAAGCCAAAATTTCAACTTTTTCAGCTTCCGTCAATCAACTTGCTCTACACTTTGTAAATTAAGTTATAAATGAATTAATAGTGTATTAGTAGCTATATTTATGTCTCTACTAACTTGATTTAATTTAATCTAAAGTAAAAAGTACATAATTTAAGCAAATAAATGGATTTAAAAAAGTGTTTCTATCCGTTTGTCGCACCCTCTATTTTATTATTCCTAAATAAAATTTTTGGTTTTGACAATTTCCGTTATTAAGTTTATTCATCTGAATTCTTGTTTAATTCTGTTTTTAACAGTGCAATTAGAATTAAAAACGGATAAGTATAAGTTAAAATATTTAAAAAAAACATGGGTGGCGCTATCCGTTTGGCGCGCACTGTATATATTTATCTTTCGTTTTATTTAACACGCTTGTCGACATTTTGGCCGATATTCTGGCCTTCATCAGGACCTTAAAAATTATAAAATGCCACAAAATTACAAATACAATACATCTCTGCTATATTTTTATTTATTTATTTATTTTTTTTTACAAAAATATATATATATATATATATATATATATATAAAGTGGCTTAGTTAGGGAAAAAAAAAATTGTGTTTATATAATTTTTACAATTCAACTTTATATCTCTAAACAAAAAATAGATTAACATTGTCATCACATCTTATTTCCCAACTAAGCCACTTATTTATATTTGTAAAAAGAAAAAAAGAAAAGTGTAGCAGAGATGTATTGTATTTGTAATTTTGTGTTCATTTTATAATTTTTAAGGTCCTGATGAAAGCCGGAATATCGGCCGAAACGTTGACAAGTGTGCAAAATAAAGAGAAAGATAAATATATAATTTTTCTTTATTGCTTTTGGCTGCCTTGAATCTCCTCACTACTCATTATATACCCGGTATACATTCAGCCACTTCTCCTCAAACTAATAATAATAAAATGTGATTGGGTGGGCTGACTTGTAAAATATTTATTTAGCTGAACTTCAATGTTTAATTTATTATTATATTTACCGGTAAATAAAGACATAGAAATAAATCTCACCGAATTTATCAAATTATAAACAAAAAAATGGCCTATTCGGATAGGTGATATCACATAGCCCATTTATATATATCTAAATGAATAATTTATATCAGCTGCAAATCAACTTTTAATAAAAATATTTCAAAATAATTGATGTTTTTTACCTAATATAAAGATTTTATTTTATTAACTTTTTTTCTTTTTAAATAAATTTATATATAATTAATCAATTTGATTAAAAACTAGATTGCACCTAAAATTATTTATTATATATATATATATATATATATATAATTGTTTGAATGCTATCACCAAAAGCCATTTCTTTCCTATGATTTGACAAATTGTTGAACCATTTTTATCAGATGTATTTTAATTATATTTATAAAATCATTGTCTAGAAGATAATTTGTCAAATAAGGAATATTAATTACATGCATTCTTTTTATATTTTCTTTTTTTAGATTAGGCCTATTAAAAAAAAAAGAAAAATCACAATTGCATTGAGGAAAGGCCAGCAAGTCACCTGATATTTTGTTTAATTAAGGCTGAATTTATTTTGACCCATTATTTAATGATTTAATAAATTATGATTTATTTTTGCATCAGTTAGTTCAGAAAATAAATTAAAGAAATGTTCCTTAGGCCTATTTGACAAATTATTCTTGAGACAATGATTTTTTTTTTTAATAGTCCTACAACTTGAAATATTAATTTAAATTCAATTTTCATTTTATAAATGCACAATAATTAAATGACATTTAATAATGATTCAGAAATATATCATATCATTGAAATGAAATGGCCCATTAACATAGAAATCAAACAATTTTATATATACATGTATAAATATAAATAATTTGTCAGCAACATTCTAGTTTTTAATCAATTCATTCAATTATCAATCATTTATTATTTTATTTGAGATAAATATCGATTGAAATGAAATATTTCTATTAAAACGTGATGTTCATTTTGAAAGCAAAATATTTATTTATTTTTTTTAAGATTGTCTTAATTAGTTTTAAGGTAATTTGGTAAATAAAACAAGCCCATCACTAAATCTTTAAGGCCTAGAGGATTTCAAAGTAATAGTAAAAATAAAAAATCACAAATTTTGAATAAGAAATGAATCAAACATTTATGGAAATAATTCAAATTTTAATTCATTTTTTTGACCAGAAAAAGAAAATTGCTTGGCATTTCAGGTAACTCAAAGTTTTTTCTTTTTTAATTCTTAATATAATAAAATATAATTGTCAATAAAAGTCATTTGGAGTTGATATAAATTATATATATGGATGATACTTGGTTTGACATTGCCATTGCGAATAAGCCATTTCTTTTCTATAATTTGAACATTTCGTCGAGGATTAATTATTCTTCTAGGCCCTTATTTAAATATAAATTCAATTTAATATATAAAATTGTGCTCAAATAGATAAATATTTTACAAGTCAGCCTATCTGATGGGATATTCTGTCAATAAGAAAATTTGACTTTTATATTTCAAAATGTAATGAGTTATCACACTCTTAAATTAAATTTAATCACGAAATGTAATAAATTCTAATGTGAACATCTTTTTTAAATGAAAAGAAATGTGAGTTGAAAAAAAAAAAAAAAATAATCATTGATTATAAATTCATACCTCGGCCATGGGTGTTATTTATTTATTTGATTAATGTAAAAATATTAACAGAATATCAATATTAGCTCAATTTAATAGTAAATAAAGTAAAATAGTAAATAGAAGGATTATTTTAAATAAAGTTTTAATTACATTGAAGGAGAAATGTCAGACCACATTATAACCCAAACGTTAGTAATATTTATATTTTCTTTAAATGAATACATACCTGTGGAACGTTGATTTTTAATATGAATCACTTAAATTCACTATAATTAAGAACAAATTAAATAAAACACAATCTGTAGAATAAACGAGTCATGGCCGGCATTCCCAGGGGGGGGACAAGTCAATGGAGCAATTTGGTGTGCGTTTTGAGATATAGTTCCTATCTTCAGAATGAATATAACTGGCGCTGGCGTATGATGGTGCTAGTGTCGCCTGAGTTGATCGCTGGCGCATGCGCAGGAGACACATTTGTTCTCATTGGTCCATCCATTTATTTTCAAAAAACCAGTGAATAACTGTCATTTCAAGCATATGAAACAAAGTCAATGTGTTTACTGATCAAAATTGTCAACGATTGAATTTCTTCAAATATACAAAATCAGGTTGGTTTTTTAGCTCAATTTATTTGTTTTGGCATTTCAAAAAAATATAAATATATATTTGTTCGTACAGCATGTAACCGGAGAGGAAAAGATGTGTGCCGAGCTCCAGATATCCAGGAACGAAAAAATATAAAAATGTTTTGTTTTCCACTGAACATACAGCTTCGAGATTCATGGATACAAATTATACAGTAAATAATCCTGATTTCTTTAACAAATCAACAAATATTCATACTCATTACGAGGTTTGCTCCGAGCATTTCAAAATTGAACAATTCCAAAATTAATAATAATTATCCTATAATTATAAATATATTGTATATTTTTTTCGAATTTTTTATGAACAACAATAATGTTTACTTTAGTCATTTTTAATTTTAATGAATATATATATCTTATGTTAATTTGGAACTTTATGCTTTTTATTAGAGGTTGACTGGAAAAAAGAAATATTTTATATGCTTTTGTTATATTTATTTTAATAATAGTATTAAATCTATTGTATATTTTTTTTTTAATTTTAATAAATATATATGTTAACTTGTAACTTTATGCTTTTTATTTAAATTGGAGAAAAACCATTCACTTAACAATTTTATTCATTTGGGTGAGAAACCATATAGATACGATATAGTTTTATTCAGGGTATTTTATTCATTCGGGAGAAAAGCCTTTCATGTTTCATTGGCGCTGCCGTTAAGAGGCGCTGTAAGCAGCCGTTCTAAACCGATTTTTAAACACTCCATTTTTTCACTACGTGATGTCCCTTCCCGTTTATTCCCTGGGCCAGTGTTAGAATAATCGCTTGGGCAACAAAACGACAGCTTAGAAGCCAATCTAAAAGTTTATAACGATTTTAATTCTATCATTAATATATTTAATATTTTATGTTTAATTCAACTTAGTTTAATATATTTCAATTTGTGAGTGCTCTCAAGAATTATCATCTTTAAACGGAATTAGTTATATAGCCTAATAATGAAAATAAGGTATAGCAATACGTAACTGAAACTAAATACCGTTTAAAAAACAATAAAAATTAATTAATATAAAATAAAATATTTTAAATCTACTTTTCTCTAAAATAAAATACACCTATTTTTCCACATGGTCAAACCTATATTGCATTCATTCATGTAATTCAATTTGAGATATAATTATAATTCTTGGCGCAATAGAGAAATAATTTAATACAAAATATAGTTTATCATGAAGTAAATATATATAAATTAAACAATTGATTATGTATATACAAAATTAAATTAATAATGGTTAAATTACTTATATTTACTTATTGTTCACTTTATATTACCAACTGCTGAAATATGAAAAGTTATATCAAGGAACTAATAGTACTAAATTACATGTCAAATGTTAAAATATGAAAAAATTAAATCAAGGAACTAATAGTACTATTTTACTAAGCAAAGTTGTGTTCCATAATTCTAAATACATGAAAATATTTCATAATAAATTTTTACAAATTTAAATATGTGAACAAAATAAACAAAAAAATTATAAAAAAATTTTTGAATATCATTAATAAAAAAAAAATAAAATAAATCAATTGTATAAACTATATTTACTTCATAAAGGTGAGGATTGGCTGGTTAAAGGGGTGGAGGAGACCAGCTTATTTTTTATATTCATATTTGAAATTTTTGAAATTAGAATTTTGAAATAAAAAAAAAAGTTAAAAAATAATTTTTTTTTGAAATATGAAAGTCTTTCGATCATAAATAAAAATATGCTCTTTAATCATATAAAAATAAAATAGAGCTAAATATATATAAATGAATAATAAATATATAAAGCAAAATAATAAAGATAATATAAGCATAAATATATAATCTCTATAAAGATAGAGCTAAATATATATAAATGAATAATAAATATACAAAGCAAAATAATAAAGATAATATAAGCATAAATATATAATCTCTATAAAGATAAAAGTAAAAAACAAAGTAAAGATAAAAAGATGATAAGTTCCTTAATTTGATCGAAGCTTTGTTATTTCAAAATGCAAAATTTTAGAATATAATAAATTTTTAAGTAATAATGATGGAAAAAAAAATTTTTGAATATAAAAAATACTTCAGAACATTTTTATTACTAAATAAATAAATGTTTTTCAAATTCAAATTAAAAAGCAAAAATTTAGTAATAAATTCGTTCTATACATTATTTTTGATTATACATCTTACTAATTACTTTTTTTGTTTTTTTTTTTTAATGTGCCTGAGTTGTACAAGGAATATATGAAAATACTAATGGAGCAAGCAAAATGGTCAAGAAATCAAAGACGTGTTCAATTTAAATTTAATGAATACTACAAGATTTGAACAATCGAACCGCCAATCCATTACCCATTCTCATTCTGCTCCAGGTTTCCCGGTTCTTATTGGTAACGTCATTCCTTAAGAGGTAATCTTCCCTTCCTAGGTCTTTTTTTATTTCTTTATAGTAAGTGCAGTAGGACGACTTGTCGATTTTTCCCCAGTTAATTTGCATCTCTTGATCTTTCTTCTTTCTCACTGCTTCCTCTAACTGGGTCTTCAATTCTTCTTTTTTATTTTGCAGTATTAGGTCAAGGACATTTGCACTTCCGACAGCTTGTAACGCACTCTTCATCTCTCTTCCCCAGGTAGATGGGTTATTATTCTTTAAGCCCCTAATACATTCTTGTAAGCAGATCTTTGGCCATCTTCCATTTTCCATATTCGAGATCCTATTAATAATTTTCACCATCTTGCCAAAGTTTCTTGTTTCCACGCTCAGAATGCCGGTCTCCATCCTCCACAAGTAACTAGGGGTATTTCGGTCAATACCCAGCAAACCCTTCACGTATCTGGCGAGGACCCTTTCCATATCATCTGATTTCTTCCATCCCCAGCTTTCTATACCATAGGATTTGATGGAGTATACTAAAGTCTCGTAGAGTCTCATTTTTTCTTGAAACCCTCTCATGCTGCTCCTTTTCCATATCCCCCACAATTGATTCACTATCGCCAGGCATTTTCCCATTTGTGTCCTTATATGCTCATTAGCTTTTCCGCTTGATGAGAAAATGTGACCCAAATAATTATATTTTTTGACCACTTCTATGATTTTACCCTCTAATACCCATTTTTCAGCTCTTCTGTTCTTCCCACCTCCCTTTCTAAATATTCTTTGATTTTTGTGTGTTTATTTCCAAATTCAGCTTCTCGATATAAGAGCTTGTGGTCTTTATCATACTCGTGAGGCCTTCTTTGTCGTCTGAAACAATGACAATGTCGTCAGCGTATTGTAAGCAGTATATCTTTGCCTGCCCTATAACCGTACCACCCTCTTTTTTTCCTCTCCAGTTCTTTGTCTAAATTTTCTATGTATATATTAAACAAAAGAGGGCTCAACGGGCAGCCTTGTCTTACTCCTCGGCTCGTGTAAAAGTCTTCTGAAGTAGAACCATTTACTTTTATTCTGCAAATGGTTTGTTTATATGAATTAGCTATAAATCTAAGGAATCTTCCTTTCAGTCCAATATCTTCTAACTTTTTCATTAGCTTCGCTCTGTTAACCGAGTCGAAGGCCGCTTTGATATCAATGAACATTGTGAACAATCTTCCCTTCTTTCGTTTTAATTTCTCATTTATCAATGAGTTTAAGATAAAAATGTTATTTCCTGTGCTATGTAGTTGTCTGAAGCCAGCCTGACTCTCAGAGAAGATTTTTTCCGCTTCGCACCATATTCTCAGTCTTTTATTTAGGATGTTAGCCATGAGCTTATATAAGTTGCTTAACAATGAGATACCGCGATAATTCCCAGGTTCACTGGTGGGACCATTTTTGTGAATGGTAATGATCTCGCTTATCCTCCAACTGTTTGGGATCTTTCCTGTCTTCCATAAATCATTCATTAAGTCAAGCAATTCAATTCTTTTTTCCTGGTTTAGGATTTTTATGAATTCATTAAGGATTTCATCTTCTCCCGGGGCTTTATTTTTCTTCAAATTTCTTATCTCCATCTAATTCTTCGAGTTCTAGATCTCGATTAATACCTGAGTTGTCTTTCTCTTCCGGAAAATCATTAATCATTTTTTCACTGGGGGTATCCGTTCCGTGTAACAGCTTCATAAAGTGTCTTCTCCATTCACCTATACTAATGTCTTCCTCCGGTGGTTGCTTACTTTTATTCCTTTGTCTATTTATTTCCAGCCAAAACTCCTTGCTATTTTTACTTGTCCTGATTCTTTCCCATTTATCTTCCTTTTCTTTTATTCTTTGTTTTTTTATTAAATGTTTGAATTCTTTCTTCTTTTCTATATACTGCTTCCTGTGTTCTTCCTTCTTACTCCTTTGAAACATTCTTAAATACTTCCATACATCCCTCCTTTTTTCTACACATTCCCAATTATACCATTCTTTCTCTTTTGATATACTTTTTAATTTTAAACCTTTTGCTATATTCTTCATTATTCCTGTTATTCTTTCCACTTTGGCTTCGCTATCTATTTCGCTCCATTTAACCTGTCTCCATTCATGCTCTAGGTGTTCTTTAAATTTATTTTCCTTTCTCTCATTCCATCTTAGAATCTCTCTTTTTGTATGATTGCTGCCTTTTCCTATCTTTTCCTTAGCTATCGTCACCACCAATGGAAGATGATCAGAGTGGGATTTTTCTTTTACTTCTAAGTCCTTAATAAATCAATACTTTTCACTCACTAAAACATTGTCGACTACTGAAGCACCCTGTCCTCCGATGAAAGTGAATCTTCCTTCAGGATCTCCCAGACAGTTACCATTTAGTATACTCAATCCGTGTGTTGCGCAAAGGTCGAGTAATCTCCTACCCTCTTCATTTAAATACTTGTCTTTTGATTTTCTTTCTTCCTCGTCTATTCCTTTTTCTTCTCCAACTCTCGCGTTCAGGTCGCCAACTATTGTTAAATTTTGTTCAGTTGTTAAGTTCTCTTCTATTTCTTCCTTTATTATTTTTGCCATTTTTTAATTAATAATTAATTTTATAATTATAATTGAAAAAAATAATTTTTGAATATAAAAAATACTTTCAAGCTTTAATATGGTAAATACTAAAATAATGGGAGAGAATTGGTTGGTAGCTTTAGGCATAACTGGTAGGATATTTTTTATATTCATTTTTGAAACTTTTGA